>JAXGGA010016127.1:0-27390 GCA_038373865.1 Uloborus plumipes | reverse complement strand
ATTTGGCTGACAGGAAGGAAACAAAGAGTAGTTGTTGGGGGTAACTATTTTAAATGGAGTGAGGTTTTAAGTGGGATCCCCCAAGGATCAGTTTTAGGTCCCCTTTTGTTTATTATTTTTATGAATGATATTCATGAAAATGTTTCTGGAAACATGAATTGTTTTGCTGATGATGTAAAATTATGAGGGGTTGTTGAAAATGACAAACAAATAAATCAGCTGCAAAAGGATTTGGATGATATTACTAAATGGGCAAACAAGTGGGGTATGGCAGTAAATGTTGGGAAATGTCAAGTGCTGCATTTAGGTCATGCAAATAAGCATACAAGCTATTATTTACAGGATTCAGTCATTAGTAAGGCAGATAATGTTATGGATCTAGGTGTCTTAATAAATCAGGACTTCAAGTTTAGCCAACAGTGCAGCACAGCTAGTAACAAAGCCAATAGGATGCTTGGGTTTATTAATAGATCTATTTCAAACAAATCTAAGAAGGTTCTTCTGCCTCTATACAGAAGTTTGTAAGACCTCATTTGGAGTATGCTGTTCAGTTTTGGTCTCCTTATCTGAAGAAAGATATTAATTTATTGGAAAGTATACAAAGAAGGGCTACAAGGTTAGTTAACGGATTTTCTAATTTAGACTATGATTCCAGACTTAAAATGCTTAATATGTATATTCTTGAGCAAAGGAGAACCAGAGGGGACATGATTCAGTTATTTAAATTTATTAAAATGAATGATGTTGGAATGTTAGATTTTTGCACAGAAAGCAGGACAAGGGGTCATAGTTTTAAGCTGTTCAAATATCAGGCTAATCTGGATATTCGAAAAAATTACTATTTTAGCAGGGTAGCGGGAACTTGGAACAGTTTACTGGAAGAGGCGGTAAAGAGCAATGGAGTAGATAGCTTTAAGAGGGCCATTGATCTTTATTGGGGCCTTTAATTTGACTAGGACCAGCCCAGTTGGGCCCAGAGCCTGCTGCTGGTCGTCGCATTTGTATTTGAAAGTGAAGAAAGTGCTTATTTTTTAAAGATAATAAATATTTTCTTTACATTTTATGGAAAATTCTACGCATATGTGAAATATATATATCTTTAGAGCGACACATAAACGAATGATGCTATCATTATTTTGCTGTGGAATGTGCTGGGACTATTTAAAATCGTCATATAGGTTTAAAAGGCGCATAAAAGAGGCGGTGTATGAGTGGAAGCTCACTGTATTTATTATGTACGGATATAGGATTTTACATCGGAAGGGCAATAAACAAAAAAAAAAAAAGCCGGACCTTCTGTTTTTCCCATCAAGAGGGACAAAGACTTGAAACTATGGCCCGTGCCTATCACTCGTAAAAAAATAAAAATAATGTTTTAATAAAAAAATAACTAAATAATTTGAATTTATAAAATACAAGATAAGTTCAATTCAAAGAAATTCTTTTTGAGTAATTTATTAATTTGAAGGTTAGGTAAGATAACAAAAGTTATAAGTACGCCTTTGGCATCAGAGTAACTGTGGTGAAACATTGGGGCTATCAACCAAAGTTTGTTTGGAAAATTAAGTCTTAAAAATGCAGTTTCTTTAATAGGTATGGTGGTGTTGAACCTTACGTTCAGATTCTTCAACCGGTGAAACATTTAAAATTGTCACAATTTTAGGCAATTTTTGGTAACCTTAACTAGGGAGAAAGAGGTCCCTCAGAAAGATTTTTCAAAATTGAAATTATTTTAAGTCAAATCTTAGTAATGTTGGGAGTTGGAGCTTTTTCTAGCGTTCTCTGAAAAATTGAAGCATAAAAAATACATATTTAAACTACTTTTGCTGATATTGAGGAGGTTCAGGAGTTTTCTCTGGAAATTTTTTTCACATTGTATTCTGAAAAATAAGATTTTTAGCTATTAGTGCTAGGCAGGGTGTAAAAAAATCAATGATTTTTTTAAAAAAATAAAAAAAATCGGATTTTTTTGATTTAAATCGGATTTTTTTTATTTTTTTAAAAAAAAATTAGAAATTTCAGTTATTCATTAATTTTTATTTATGAACAACTTACCTTTAAGTTTTTAAAAATACAAAAACACCTTTGAAGTAAAGCTTCACCAGTAAGAAACCCAGAAAAAAGTGTTAGGAGCCAATCTGAAAATAATCCTGTTTACTAGCTAGGATAAAAATCAAATGGGGCAGGAAGCTTAACCCAATCCTCACTTCATTCAGCCCCCCTCTTTATTTTACTTTTGTTTTATAAAGCTGGAATATGTTCCATTTCAGCCACTAATAAAGACTGCCCCCCCCCCCCCCCCCATTGCTAATGCATGTCTCTCCCTCCTCAATTCACTCTTTGCTACACCTGCCCTTCACCTGCATGTATTTTCTTTATTTCACATATTAGACAACAAATAGCACTATTTGGGCATACATATTATTTGGACTGCAACCTTCCAGCATCTGTGGAGAGGGGATGAGTAGAAGTACTTTTCCATTTATTAGATGGAAATCGAAGCTCTAAAAGAAAATGGTAAAAATAATGAAATTGGGATTGTCCAAGAGAATTTTTTAAGGATTAAAATAAAAAGTGATTTAAATCCATGATTTTTTTAAAAAAATCAATTGATTTAAATCGCGATTTAAATCACTGATTTAAATCAATTGATTTAAATCATTGACACCCTGGTGCTAGGGGATTACCTAACAACACAAAAAGTCCGTCAAGTCAGGAGGCTCTCATGTAGAAATTTTTAGAAAATTAACCTCGTAAAAACGCAATTTTATTCCCTGTTTGATTACGATTGGAGAAGAAGTGGGTAGGTCGAGATTCTACCCTGCAATTATTCTCAAAGATCACAAGGCTGTCTTTGAGAATGAAGGTTTCCATAGCTCTTTGACAGACATGTCTAAAAACGAAATTTTAAGCTATGTATCGTTATGTAGAAAAAGGGGTGTGTGGTTCTGGATCTTTCCCCTCGAAGTTTTTAAAAGTGTCATTTTAAAGCCTGATTAAAAATGTAGTATATTTGACTGTATAAGTCAGGTGTGCAAGGAGAGGGCTAGGGGGGACTCGGAACTCTTTGATCAAATGGAAATCAATAAAACACAATTTTTAGGCTACTTTAGGTGGTTATGCTATGAAACAGGAGACCCTCAGCCAAAAACTTTTCTGAAATTCAAGTTCTATTGGCAAATTTCAGGCTATCCTTCATGACGTTAGGAGAAAGATCAGGGTTGGGGAGCTAACCACAGAAAATAAATTTTCAAGCTTTTCCTTGGCGATATAAAAGATGAAGGTTTCCACACCTGCCCAAAACATGTCCTTGCAAGGACATTTCAAAATATACCCATCACCCCCTTACCACCCAAAATATGACCATCGCCTCCCTGTCGCCCAAAATACGTTCACCGCCCACTGGAGTTTCGATATTGCCCCCGTTGAGAATCAACGATCTATCACATTGCAAATTCTCTGAATATCAGATATAATACCTGCTTCTGATGATATTTGGGTTCAGATGATTAATTTATTCTGAATAAATTTGAATAATATTTTGCTTTTAACTTCTTGTAGCTTAGTAATTACAGTCGATTCTCAATAACTCCAAGTTCCAAGGGCAACAAGTTATTGAGAGTTCGATTTATAGGAAGTTCCCGCAGCTTTCTAGAGCGTTTGGAACCTGATGAAAACTTCCCAGACAAAGGAATATTTGAGTTATAAAGTCTTCGAGCTATTGAGACTGTAATCTTATGTGTACTGTATTTTGGGTTATGTACGTACACATTGTATTGATTAAATGTCATAATACTTTTCCTAAATGGCATATTCTTGGTCATTTTCAAAAATCCAAACTACTGCATTTAGTAAAGGCCGAGTGTCGAGGTCGCCACTCGTCAGTGGCGGCTAAAAATATTTCTTTGGTCACTACAAAGTGTGATGTTGGTCGCCAAACTGGCAACCTACTTATTTTTCTGACCAAAAATACAAAATGCTGATGCATCTTGCCGATTATGAAAAGAAAATAGCCACCAGCAGCGTCGCTGGCGGCCAATGCTATCTTGTACTGAAAATCAACCAATCTGCTTTAGAAAACATCTAAATACATAATTTCAATCTAGAAAATGTAATGAAGCATGTTAAGTTTTTGTTTTATTTGCATTATGTCTTATAATTTGGATTTCACGATGAATAATTTCATTTTTCATAAATGGTTTGTAATTCTTTTTTCTAAACCATTTTTTTATATATGTATGGTAATTTGTTTAAGATATATGCAAGTACATGATGTAATGTTATAAAATGCAGAATAAAGTGGAGTGGAGTTATAGTTTCGGAACATGGTTTAAAGTGGCCACTAACTTTTTTATCATTGATCACTACCAATTTTTTTTTTTTTTTTTTTTTGCCTCAGTCTTTAGTATTTATAAATCACTGCATATTATCTACAAATATTTTTTCTCCATAGGGAGTCAATGGCATACTTGAGAGCCCAACTGGCACAGGCAAAACTCTGAGCTTGTTGTGTTCGTCCCTGGCGTGGCTGGAGAGTCGCAAGGCCCAGCAGCAGCTCAGTGTCATACAGGGCTCGGCTCAGAATCATGCTCTTAAGGATTTGAAGTCTGTGTTGGATGGAATCACCGGGTCTTGGGACTCGGGCACAAATTTCAGTGAGTTATCAAAATACATAAAAATGGATGCATGTATATATGTATGTTTGTTCCTTATACAAATCCAGTTTTGGTCAGATTGTCATCAAACTTAGCACAGAGGCTCCTTGATGCACTAGAATTCACATAGGCGAGGTTTTGAAATTTTAAAACAAAATTGAAAAAGCTCAAAATTCAATTTTTTTGTCTCTAAATGGTCATTTTCTTTCAATTTTGAATAGATAGAGTAATGTAGGTAAGCCTTTAAGCATACAAATTGATAAAATTGAAGACATTTATGTATGAGTATTTCCAGCAAAGATTGCGATTCACAATGAATTATCAATTTGTAGGCTCACTTATTATCTTTTGGCACGAAATAAGTTAAACATGATGCAATACCCGGCAATAAGCTAGTTTCATATATAATACAAATTCAAATGGCTCTGGGCTCAACTGGGCTGGTCCTATTCACATAATAGACCCCAATGAAGATCATCTTAAAGCTATCTACTCTCTTGCTCCTTACCGCCTCTTCCGGTAAACTGTTCCAAGTTCCCACTACCTCGCTAAAATAATAATTTTTCCTAATTTCCTGGTTAGTCTAAGATTTAAACAGCTTAAAACAATGACCCCTTGTCCTGCACTCCGTGCAAAAACCTAACCCCATAACATCTTTCATTTTGATAAGTTTAAACAACTGATTCGCCTTTGCTCAAGACTACTTGGATGAACTTGTTTTGATACTTTAATTTTGTTCATTAACTCTTTGTGGTACCAACTCCTTATTCCGTTGACTGTGCTGGTAAACAGCAGCATCTGAACATTTCGTCTTTTTTATTCTTGTCATTTACTGAACTTTTGCTTTGTTGTTTAAATTTGCCTATTTGGTTTCCGTTGAAATTAGAACATGAAAAGAATGTCGAACGCCATCATTTTACTAGTGCTTGTGGGAAAGCAAACGCTTTTTGTAAAATATCAATAATTTACTTTGGTAGATATTGCAGTTTACCTGCCCGACAGGGTTTAAACTAAGTTCAAAAGTTCTTCAGCAAAAAAGCTAAAATTTGAAAAAAGACTTTAGCAAAATGCCAAAATGTCGAAGGATAAAATAGTGAGCATGTTATAGCATATCTTTCTAACTTACAATGTGTTTCATCTCCTGTTGAAAGCTAAAATCCAAATTCAGCTGTGATATCTTTAAAAATATAAATTCATATTTGGTAATAGATATAGGGGTAAGTGGTGTACCTCGGACATATGTGTACCTTGTACCTAGGCTAATTATAGCTCTTCTTATTAAAATAGCTGAATAGCAGTATGTGTAGTTAAAGTATTTGCAACTAAAGGTCTCAGGGCATACCTTTCTGTTTTGTTGAAAGCTCATCTGATTGAAGTATTGTTGAAAAAAGAAATCAACCATTCAGAAGTAAATTTTTCCAAATACTTTTATGTATTGTTATTCTGAAACATATGTTGTTTTTTCTGAAATGAGGGTCATGTATTACACAGTCATGTTCTAGCTATAATACCATGTGCTTAAAACAAAGTTAATCTTAACTGTAACATAATGGTCAGCTACTTTGTTTTTTATAACCAAGTGGTGTACCTCGAATCCAATACCAGTTGTGTACCTTGGACCGGTCCAAGGTACACACTTCTGCATAGCTATTAAAACTCCGAAATGTTCATGTTCTTCAGTTTGTTAAAATGCCTCTTAAAATTCAAGTGAAATGTTTATTTCCAAAATTTAAAAATTTTAACTTAAATCATTAATTTAATATGCAGTTTTTGCAACTGCATATTTATGTTTTAGGTAAATAATGAACTCTTAACTACATTTGAATCGATTATTTCGAAAAGGTAACATCTTGGTTTTTTTTCAAAATCAATTTTTTAATGGCATTCCGTTATTAACGTATAAACATGTTATTCTTGTGAAAATGGAACACCTCTGCAGTTCTATCATTGCAATAATTAGCCCTTTTAAGCTTCTTCGTTTTTTATAAATTAGTTTTTTTGCTCCCCTGAAAAATTTTAAATTTTAGAGATATTCCCTTTTCGAAATAATCGATTCATTTATATGTGCAATACACCGCCAACTCTGTGTTTCCATCCGAGTACTGCAGTTCTCAGATGGCTTATATCTACTGAATGAAAATATTTTTCAAGATTTTGATTTCCACCTATCAAATGTCACTGATCGCTCAATGCAAAAGCAAGAAGAAAAAAACACTATTATTTTACTGGTGCTCCAACATCTAAGGCCAGTAAGCTTATTTGCCAAGCATTGTCACTGCTGAGAAAATGAGGCCATATCCAAAGTCAGTATTGAGAAAACAATTCCTTAGGGGAAGACCTAAAAGAACCTCTTGTATTTTGACCGATACATCCGAAAAAGAGCGTCTTGAAATAAGAAAAACTGAAAGGGTAATGAGTAAAAAAGTAAAGCAAACTAAGACAGTAAAACCCCCTACCAAGCCAGCTAAGAGAAAACTTTATTATACCTCAGAGTTAAAACTTGAGAATATTGAAAATTTATATGAGGAATCCGATATTTCAGAGGAAGATTTTAATGAGCTAGAAGATCCAGATAACCTCAATATTCAGATTGGGCTTTTTGTATTAGTGAAATACACTGGCAAGAAAACTATCAAATATTTTCTTGGAAAGATTATTTCTATTATTCATGATGGATATGTTAAAGGTCAGAAAAAATATTGAAACTATGAGTAGTTCACTAGAGAAGATCCTACCATTTATGAAGTTGACAAAAAGGCTATCGTATTCAAGCTATCCCACCCAATACTATCAATTGGATCTGAAAGGCAACTCGAGAAGTTAACATTTGGAATTGACTTATCCATTTACAATCTAGGTTAGAAATACTAGTGTAGCTTAAAAAAATAATCTTTAAAGGTTTTCAGAAGCTAGAGCATCTTGTCATTTTATTGAAAAAGTGAAACGTAATAAGATAAGATCTAAATTTTTACTTATCTTAGAAATAAATCAAAGCTGTATTTCTAAATTTATATGGGGTTTACTGATTGATAAATAATGATGTTCTTACAGAAAATCATGTTTTCTTTACCTGTTAATCATTGGTCCAAGGTACACCATCCCAAGGTACAACACCTCAGTACTAAATTCATTCTTCTGTTTTTTTAAAGACATGTAATTGAAATAAGTTAAATAAAATTTTAAGAAAATTATATGTTGTGTAAAAAATCATAAAGTTTTAACTAAAGTTGTTTGTATTTAGATTTGGCAAATAATTATAAACTTAAAAATTGAAAAACGAAAATAGGTCCGAGGTATCCCACTTCCCCTATATATATTTTTTTTCCCTTCCCATATGTATATTTTTTTTTATTTGAAGTGAAAAATTCAGTGGCAGTTTTTGATTTTGGCAATTATTTTTCATTGTTACAATGTTAGATCCAAGTTATTTACATGCAGCTTGCCTAGAGATAACCTTAGAACCTCCTCTATCCGGATCAAATTTATAGAGCCCTTAGAAAACTTCATTCACATAAAGACGTAAATAATAGTTTTAAACTACAATAACTGAAGGATAAGTATGCCAGATGTTTGTTTTTTGTTTTTGATTAAATATACAACTCTTGCACATATTGTACAATAAATTACAGTAATGTAACAAGCATCATGGCAGTTTTTGAGTATCAGGTTGACACTACTGCAGCTGAACTGTAAATGGTTTAGTTGGTGGTGCGAAACAATCCCACATAATTTTGTTACAAAGCATTGTTCTTTTTGCTGTAATAAAAGAGAAGTCTTTTTATTTTGTAAACGTATCAGTAGTTTCTGAATTGGCTTCACATATTACCTGTATTGGCTGAATTTTCTTTGTCTTTGGTCCCAATTAATGGAGAATTAGTCTCTAAAAAGTTGGTATTGCGTATTTACTCCACCGCAGCTGCAGATTTGATGGTTGAAACAGATTTGGTGTTTTTTCTTTTTTGTAGTTGTTTCTACGTGCTCATAGTTATTTAAAACCCCCAAAAAACGCTAAATAAAAAGCCAAATCTGTAACTGTGGTACAGTTAATACATGAGTACCAGAAATTTTAAAAACAAAACATTTTTTTTGGAAAAAATTAAATGAATAAAATTGAATAAATAGAAATAAAATGCCCCACGCTTTGAACTTATCCTTTGAAACCTTCAGTACTGGGCTGCAATTTGTTGAAATGAGTGCAAATTAACTTTCACAATATAGGTTTCGGCTTGACGAAGAGATGGAAGCCTAAATAAATCTTCCCCGATATATATGGGAGTATTACAATATAATGCTCTCAAAACAAAATTACTGCGAATAAAACTTCGGTGTGACATTTGTACCACCAGTGCTGTGCCCGACAGAATTTTGTACAGGATAGTTAAAAGGTTTAGAAATTAAGCGCAATTATCCTTTCTTTAAAAAGTAGTATGAAGGCAGACTGCTCTGACAGGGATTCAATCCTTGGACCATTCCGATGCAAGTTACCAATTTAGCTGCTCGGTTTCCCTCTTAAGAATGCAAGCGGAAGTCTGTGTCTTAACCGAGCAGACCCAACTGTTTTTAGAAACAGGAAAATATGAATTGTTTGTTTTTAGTCAAATGTCAAAAAAAATCTTTAAAATTACAACTTACTTAAGAAGTTTGATGACGTATTAAGCAAGTTATTGCTTTCCCTCTGAAAACATCTTTGAGAAACAATATCCCAAGTAGCACACTTCGTTGTTTAAACGGTGTAAAATGGTTATTAACATTGTAACGACCGATTAAAAACGTTTAAACGTAATTTGTGCTACCTGGGATATGTGATCATGAAGCTAAAAACAGTTCTGAATTCTGTTACAGTGCTCCCGAAAATAATTTACAGTTCCCGTACACATTCACAGCTGTCCCAGGCCATTCAAGAATTGAAGAGAAGCAGCTACAAGCAGTAAGCTATATTTTTGAATGAATTGCTCTCAATAATTGCATGCCCATTCACTTGGCTTGCCTTCATCTTTTTAGTGTCTACTTTTCAAATTTTTTGTATTTTTAATGTTGTAATTAGTTTTTAAAAATCTAGAGCATTTTAGTAAAATTAAACATTTGTTGTGGGGGTCAACATATAGAAGTTGATATTTACTAAAAGATATAGCATTAATTATTGTAAATATATTATATTAGTTTTAAAATATGTTTCTACTAAGAATAATAATTGTCCAAGAAACGGTCCATGCTGGGAGCTAAAATAATAGAAAAAAATAAAGGTTCCATGTTGAAAAAAAAAAAAAAAAAAAAAAAAAAAAATTCATTATATTTTCCTTTTATTTTCTATGCTTAAGGCATTTGTTCCAAATTTAAATTACCAAAATCACTCCTGTTTTGGCTATTGCAGGTTGAATACATATTTTTAGCTTATTTTTAAGTGTTTTTTTTTTCTTTTTGGTGGAGATATTATTTTGCTGTTGTTGCACTAGCCAGCCATCTTTTATCACCTACTGCTGGTTTACAGTATTTCATTTTTTTTTTCTCCGAGCATATTGGAAAAAAATACTAACATTACTAATAATTTACTAAAAATGCTAACATACTTTTGCGGAAAAAGGTTTTTATTCTGTGTAAAAAAAAAACGATTTTTTTTTTAAAAAAGTAATCAGGATCAGGGTTTGAAAAAACCCGCGGTTTTTTTTGAAAAAGCCCAGCCCGCATGGGTTTTTTCGGATATTTGATGAAAAACCTGCGCTTTTTCGGGTTTTTTCAAGAATCATTTTAATATCATTCTCTACTCGAACATTGTACACCTACTTTTACCTTTCATAGAATCAGGGCACTTCTGAAGAGAGGTCACTGTGACCTTCCAAAAATCTTTTTTGACTAATTTGGAGAAAGTATTGTAATATTGAATTTTTTGAATTGATATTGTATTTTAAATCAGTACTGAATTTAATTTATAGATTGAAATAATTATTGTTTTTTTTTACCTTTTAAGTATTAAAAAAATAATAATGAGTGAAACTCACATGCAGTTTTTTTAATACCTAATAAACTGTCAGGAAAGGATGATGGTAATTTCTGGACCAGGTACTAACCACGACTGAATATTATAACTGGATTGATGAGTACTAATTTGTAGGCTTAGTATGGATTAAAATATTCGTAATATTTAGTTTTTTTCTGAAATAAATGTTTTCAACATGCCATACATTTTGAAAAAACCAACTTTACCGACATAGTGGGTTTTTTCGAGTGGGCCCGCCCGAAAAAACCTGGGCGGGTTTTTTTTTTTGGTCTGGGCCCGCTTTGTCAAACCCTGATCAGGATACAAATTATAAGCAGCAGACAGCAAAAAAAGTGCATGTTTACCCCCCTGTGGCAGAATTTTTTTCTACTTTCTGCGACGAATTTTCTGGAACCAATTTCTTCCTGCAAAACTAGAATATCCTTCAATAATAAATATGTAAGCAAACGTCTTATAGTAATTACAAGCTAATTATATTCATAAAGTTAACATCAATACTGCATAGCTTCATGGTTTTTAAAACTAGCTCCCAGTTATAGCAAAAATTATTTCACTTGATTTTTTACTGTCCAATTAAAAATGTTCAGTGATTTTTCATCCTCTTATGGATATATTTCTACTCTTTCTTGATACTTTGATGAAGCTAGCCTTTTACTGTTTTAAACATTAAGTACACTAAAAATATTCTAATAGGGACAGTAATAACGGGAATTAGGATTGTTTCCACGGAAGAATAATCTGTTAAGACTTTTTAGAATGGTTTTACTGCTGGATGTTTCATTTACTTATTCTTTCAATCTTTCTTCCCAACCACAAAAATCTTTCTGCACAATGTCTCTCTGATTCTGCGACAATGTCGCCGTGTCGGCAACTTTCTGCCACAGGGGTTTACCCTCTTTGCAACAAAATATTGTACTAAGGCTAGCACAAAGTTGGAAATGACCATGATAATGGACACTTTTTAAGGCAAAGATAAGGCAGTTGGTTGACTAGCTGGAAATAATAATTAAATTATAGTTTAATAAAATTAAAAAATACACTTTTAGAGTTAATCAAACTGAAAAGAAAAATTGAATATCGGCTAAGTTTACATGCACTTATAATAATACATCAACATGTCATTTTTTTTGCCTTTAGTGTTAATAATATTAAATATATTACTTTTATATTTGCAAAAAACGTGAATTTTATCTTTTATTCAAAGTTACATACGAATAACTAAAACACTTATAATACATCGGTATGCAATACAGTTTATCCTTTAGTATTAATAAGTAGTATTAAATACATTACCGTATTACCCCGCATTAGCCGGCATGCCGGGAAAAAAGAGGTTGACTGTCATGCCAGAAAATTCGAATTTTCCGGCATGCCGGATAATTTAAGGTTCATTTTCCAACAAAATTCTCAGTTCAGTTCCAATCAAAAGCAAAACACTTTGAAGAGAAAAAAATAAATCTCGAAAGTAACCTCTTTTTCGAAATCAAACCAATAATAAAATTAATATTTGTTTGCTATTAATGATAGTCATTAGTTATGATCTAGTTTTATGCCAATTAAATAACGGATTCAAAAGCAATCATTGTCACAGCAATTTGTTCATAACTTGTTTTAATAAATTATTTTTAGTTCCTTTTAGAGAGGTCAGTTAATTTTTTATTTATTGAATAACTGTAGTAAATTCTTTGTGCAACTGAAATATTTAAATTTCAGGACTATCAATGCTTGTTCAGTTTTATTTTAATTTTTATCAAATAATTCATTAAGATTTTTATTGTCATAATAACAGAAATGGTACTGTTAATTATTTTTGTAAAATTAAACTGTTTATTAGATGAAATATAAAAATAACATATATTTTTTAAAGTTGAACATATATTTTTTATTATAGTATTAAATCAAATTTTTTTCTAACCTCGATTTTTCCGGCATGCCAAAAAGGACCAGGCAAGGGTTACTGAAAATCTGGTGACCCTTGAATTTTGCAGCATGCCGGCTAATGCGGGGCAATGCGGTATTTTTCTATTTGCAAAGAACGTGAATTTTATGTTTTATTCAGAGTTACATACATACATACAAACAAATCCACATGTGAAGCTAATAAAAGCATATTAAAAAGCTGGTTTCCGAGTAAAAAGTCCCGTGCACAAATATTCTCTCCTCCTTGTTAGCACGAAAGCTGTCGCCCTGGGATCCCGCGACCAGCTGTGCCTGCATGCGGAGGTGATGAAGGCGACATCCCACACCGCCAAAGTGTACATGTGCAGAGCCAAGATCGGGAGCAAGAGCTGCACCTACCACCTGAACTACGAAGAGAAGATGACCGCTCAGGGAGACTACCAGGATGCGGCCGTCGTGGACATAGAGGATTTACTGGCACTCGGTAAAAAGCATATGTATGTGTGCTTATTTTTGTTTTAGATACAGAATCATTATCATTACTCAAGGGCGGATACAAGGGAGGGGTGATGGGGGCGATCGTCCCTCCCTTGAGGGACTCTTCTCCAGCAGTATTTTGATTTTGAAGGTCAAAAAAGGCAATTTTAGTTGATGTTTGGTGATATTAAGGGAAAGGGTGGGGATTCAGGGCTCTGATCTCGAACTTTTTCAAAATGGAAGACTATAACATTTGTAATCAACATGCTTTAACATGGATGAATGGCAAAAAAAATGGGCAAGTAAAAAAAAAAAAATAATAATCGCCCCTCCCTTGGAACACATCCGCCCTTGTCATTACTGTCTAATTTTCTTAGGTAAAACCTTCGGCACGTTTACGCATGCGTCAGGTCTTCTCCGATCTTGCCAAAGTAGGGGTGTTAGGTAAGATAACAATAAGGGGAATAATAATAAGAGGCATTTTTTGAGCCGTATCAAACATCGTGGAACGAGGCTAATTTCAAACGCTTAGCTCCGTTGAGTGTTTCAAAAGGATAGAAAATGCTAGTTTTATATTGAAAACTTCGGAAAGTTTCCACTCACAACCCATCACCCTTTTTTTAAATGGAATGGTTCCTGAGTGCTAGGTGCGGTTTTTACGGGCGGACAGTATTGCCCATTTTCGTGTCAGCCATACCAGATTTGCTCACGAATATCTCCTTTGCCAGAACGAGCTCCAGAATGCAATACATACAGCCTTTGTCAGACACTGTTGCATATTTTGGGCTACTGCCCAAATTTTAATCAAGCTCGTTCTAAATTTTTTAACCGTTTTTATCCATCTTTGACGGAGTTGCTAGGGGACGCGCTCTACCCTAATTTGTTTCCCTTTCTACAAGAGATTGGCTTATGTGCCTGATTTAGTGTTTTTTAGTTTTGTATCATCTTTGTTTCGTTAATTGTGTTTTTGGTTTTAGTCAAAGTTATCTGACGCTTCTTTACTGCAGCGATTCTCAACCACGTCGAAAATTTCATCGGTCCTCAAAGATTTTTATTTTTTTGTGTAAAAATGGATCTGTATTCAATACATATATGTAGATACATAGCTGCCAACTTTTAAAAATCTAAATTCGTAGCAAAGTTTTGTAAGAGGGGGGGTGGGTAAATGGCACAGCTGATGACAAAAATTTTAGACGCTGCAACGAATAATCTGCGTTTTTATTCACAAGACAGCGAATGACCAATATTTTGAAAAAATATTTAATTTCTTATATTTTTATCAATTATTATGATGCATTGATAGTTTTTTTAAATAAAAACTTAGAGCATTGTTAAATACAAAAGGAATGTTATCTGAATCAGTGGTTCTCGATGAAGATGTCGAGAGGTGGCGACATATTTTGGATGGTAAGGGAGCGGTGGGTATTTTTTGAATTGTGCTTGTGAGGCAGGTTAATTAAGTTCATCAAAGAAGCTTGCAAAGACAAATGCTTTGGTGAGTCTACAAAGCCTAGGGAGCAGTTCTGCAGACAAACGGCCTTTCTTGAAATCACCATGCCATCTAAAATATTAGACCTACCAAAACATTTGTCTTTCTAAGCTTCTTTGATTAACTTAACTGTTTCTGGAGCTGCCTAAATGGTAGCAAAATTTTATGGCACAACGCATTGTTTTTAACTCTGAATCTCTCATCTCTATCTCTAAGGGCAAATGAAACAGTTCTTCAAACAAGCATGAATGAAGCTGGGAAAATTAAATTGTCTGCTTCGTTTGCAATATTGCATAGACGTATAGTTAACGGTTTGGCAACATTGTTTGCATTTCTTTTTCTTAGTTTCGCAATGTTCCCACTTCGTGAAAATATAAATCTCAGTTTTTATGGAATGACCTTTGTACTGCACTGCCGTGCTAAGCACTAAAGTCGTATCTGCAACGTTTTAACAAATTTGAGTTATGGTCATCAGGAGATTCTTTGTGATGTATTTTATCTAAATGCAATGTTTTATGGTCATTTGAGAACTGGAAATATTTTTTAAAAAAATCCTAAAAAGTACCTCCTGAATCAAATACATGGAGGCGCAAAACTTCAAACTGCAATATCTCATGGTATAAAGCAGTAAGTAACTGCCCCTAAGCAAGGGCTAAGGCAGAAACATGCAATACACCACCAACTCGGCTATTTCGATCCATGGACAGCTGTTTCGAGCTTATTCTGCTCTCATCAGCATGGAATACGAAAGTAGTCTAGTTGGAGGCAAAAATCCTCTTATAAAGCAAAGAGAGCGAAAAAAACTGGTAGCTAATGTGAAATTAGAATACCAGCGAGCGACCGTACTTAGTATGGTGCAACTCGTAAATTTTTCTCGTATTTTATAAAACTCGTGTTTAACTTATACTCGTAAATTATTCTCGAGAAAAATTTACGAGTTGTACCATACTAAGTACGGTCGCTCGCCGGTATTCTAATTTCACATTAGCTAGTTTTTTTCGCTCTCTTTGCTTTATAAGAGGATTTTTGCCTCCAACTCGACTACTTTCGTATTCCATGTTGATGAGAGCAGAATAAGCTCGAAACAGCTGTCCATGGATCGAAATAGCCGAGTTGGTGGTGTATTGCATACAATATCTCAGTTTAAGATCGCCTGCAGATACCACTTTGCGCTTAGCACGGCAGCACAGTTGAAATTTTGATAGACTAGGCAGTCTAACATTTGTATATGATTTGATTACCATTATTATTAGTTACAGTAAAGTCGGGTTACTTGGACCCTAAGGGGTTACTTGAGCCCATTACAGTAAAATGATAAAATCTAGGTTTGGTACTTATTAGTTGAAGACTTGCACGTAGTTCCTCGTTTCTCCTCTAGGTAGAAGCACTCTGCAGTCTCTAATGCTAGTACCAAACCCAGATTTTATCATTTTACTGTGGGCTCAAGTAACCTCCTTGTGGGTCCAAGTAACCCGACTTTACGGTATGTTTTGTTCCTTAAAGAACAGCTAACCAGTTTTTCCTAATATGCTAACCATGCTCATGACGTCACGCCTCGACGAATTTTGTGCCGTGATCAACCTTTCGGCGTACAACGTCATTCACACATGCGTAGTGCTCTTAGCCAATCACCTTGCCCGATGGTCGATCATCTCACATGCAGAAGAGCTAGGAATAAAAGCACTCGGATGCTCCTAGATCGGAGCTCAGTCCGTTCAGCCCTTTAGCAGTTGATGCTTTGAAGGCAGGCCAACTCACTTCGACATTGAGCGTGTCTTGGCTTTTAATACCTGACCCTTTTATGTATTAGCAAACTGTGAACGTCTTCTGCAATGACAGGGCCATATCTGTGTTTAACTTATTAGTATTTTGTTATCGGTTAAGGACTGTTTTGTTCTTCTGTTTTTACTACCTTTGATGTTTTTAGCCATTTGCATTCGTTAACCTTTTGGATCCGGGTTATTCGTATAGAAGTTTTCCTTTTGAGACAGGCTTGTACAACTGTTGAACCGCCGGTCCCTTTTCCTCTGAAAATGGAAGGTGCAACGGCAAGCACTTAGGTTTTATGACTTCGCAGTTCGAATACAAAGCCGTAATACCCCAGTAAGATTTTATGAAATCTTGGAAAAATCTACTATTCCAAAGGATAGAAGCAAAGATTTCAACCCCGTTCTCAAAGGTAAAAAGACTTGCGGTACTGCATATGTACCACCCGGTTCTAAAAGGTTAGATAAATGAATAGTTTATCGTTATAATCCAGGGTTGATACATTTTAGCCGGGCCAAAAAAAGCCGGCCGGCTTTTTTTGGTTTAAACCACTTAAAAAAGGCCGGCTTTTATTAAAAACTCTGGTTTTTTTAGGATTTTTATTTTATTTTTTTTTGTGGTGTTTTATTTTAATTTACTTAAATGAAAATTATATTATTAATACAATTACAGCTCTGTTGACAAATTCCATGACACAAGACTAAAAATTAGATAGTTGTTACAAAAATAGAAAAATAAAGCTATTGTTCTATATCAGGTAATTAGTTTTGTTCAATGGAATGTAAATGGTCGTAAATGAATTTTCGTCAAAGTATTCAAAAGCTCACATGATTCTGCTGCTGTTGTTAGCAGTTATCTGGTTTAGTCTTGAAATAACAATGAACTCTTATATTATTTTCTGCTTTTTTTAAGTCACAAAAACTTTTATCTGCTTCTTAAATGAAAAACAATTGTTTAAAAAATAAAAAGTTTTTTATGTATACATAGAAACCAACAGGTCTATATTAGTGAATGAATTTAAATTCTACTGGAATGATACAGATTTCAGAAGTAATGTTTTTACTATTGTATACATAAATAATAGTGCAAAAAAAAATCTATGCAACAGTCTTTTTAAAATTTTAGTATTCTTTCTACACTTTTTTAAATGTTCTTTTATTCTTACTGCTCTTTTGCTAACAACACTTTCACAACGTTTGCACTTCACTTTTGTGCCAAATTCAGTGAACTCATTCCATTCGGAAGCTTGTTTTCTCCCACATCCAGATGCCATTATAATTTAAGCTAAATAATAATGATCACGAAACACTTTGACTGAGCTACTGAGAGCTGAAAATAATTCTAAAATAGAAAAAAAAATTGTGATAACATTTTTAAACCTTCATTTCCATTCTTTGAAGAGGTGCAATTCTATTGGTTACTGGAACTAGATCAGTAACCAATTAAATTGCTTGTTAGATAAATCCCCTATGCAGTGCTTCCCCAGCCTTTTGTTATAAAATTGTGGACATCCTGTTGGTTTCTGACACTAAAGATTGCATAAAATGCAGAAGAAGCCCCTCCTCACTTTGTTTCCCTGCAATCTCTCTTTTAGGTGCCATTTCCTCAATCAACTGGATTGTCAAATTGTCATTGAGCTGACCATTGCTCTTTCACCTGCTCTCCACTTCCTAAAGAATGAAGGAAGGCATCCTTTCTTTTAGTATAATAATGTGCAGCCACCTGCTTTTTATCTTGATTTTAAACTTTTAATCCTTTTGTACATTGGTGCTCCTGCCACTCAATTTGAAGGATTGTTCCCAATGATATCTCACCCTTTCTTTCCGCACAAGCCTCTACTGAATTCTGAGACTCCTGTTATTGCTTAAGGACACAGGGTTTGCCTTCCCTTTTATTAAGGGGCCATAGTTTCTAGGAAGGCAGATAATGCATTGCTTTCACTAAAGAGTGCTGGTCATGATACCTTCATATCATTTTACAAATAGTGCAGGATGGGCTTTTTTGTCCAATTGACATGTGTCTTCAGACAATTCTAATATTTTTCTTTTCAGCAGAGTTTAAATAAAGGGAAGTTCGCTCTTTGCATTTTATTCAAATTCAAACCAACTAATCTAGCAGTGATATGCTATGACATTATTTGATGTTTTATAATGATTTGCAGTTTTTGTGTAAATATTTCTTTTATCATTTCACAAAAGTATTGTTTTATTACTTAAATTGATATGGGTTACCTGATTAAAATGCATAGAAGTCAAAAGTATAAGTGTAAAGTATAATATTTTAAAAAAGGCCAAAAAAAGACCGTCTTTTTTTAAAAAAAGGCCCAAAAAGACCGGCTTTTTTAATAAAAGCCGGCCGGTCTGGCCTTTTTAAAAAAAAGCCGGCTTTTTTGCAACCCTGTTATAATCTGGTCATTCTTTTTCTCACCCGAGCACATACAGGACGCTTTCTCTGCCAAGTATTGGAATGATCGATGGGTACGACTCTTTCGCCGAAAATCCCATCTTCAAATTTTAAGCTGTACTTTCCAGATTTTCTAACGTCTTCCCTCTGCTCCGACAGGGTCTGCCCCTACTACGCCGCCCGCAATCTGAAGGGCAAGGCCGACATCGTGTTCACCCCCTACAACTACATCATCGACCCCAAGAGCCGCCGCGCCCACGGGATCGAGCTGCAGGGCAACGTCGTCATCTTCGACGAGGCGCACAACATAGAGGGCGCTTGCGAGGAGAGCATGTCCTTCCAGCTCAAGTCCTACGACCTCGCCCTGTGCATCAACGAGGTAAAGTCTGGCTGTGAAGAGATGGCGCTTGACTCCTCCTCTTTTTAGAAATGTTCATTTTTATGAAGGGTTGATAAGTAAAAGAAAATTGAAGAACGGATTCGCGAAGGTTTTATTTGTTCTAATATACTTCACCCAATTTAAGATGTTGGCCAAAGAGGTAAAATATCTTAATTTTGTGATGTCGGGGGCAAATGTCTTATTGGACAGGTCATATTCTAAGAAAGTGGGTGGGCCTTGATTTTACCTCTTCGAACAGCCGTTGGTCACAGACTGCAACGCCTCTGATTGTTCATTTAACTTAAAAATTGGCAAGAATAGGGTTGCAATAAAGAACGTAAAGCTTGTAATTTTTACTTTTCCGCCAACCAAAAGCAGTTACTGCTGCAAATTACAGTCCAATGTAAAATAATCACATAATAGCAAAAATATATTTGGAGCATTTTTTTTAAAAAAATTCAATTTATTCTAAAACTTTTAAGTGTTAGTCTCCGAAATGTTGTTCGTTATTCTTATAATAATAATAAAACGATAAATTAAAAATTAAATTCTCTCATGCAATACACCACCAACTCGGCTAATTTGGATCCATGGACAGCTGTTTCGAGTTTATTCTGCTCTCATCAACATGGAATACAAAAGTAGTCGAGTTGGAGGCAAAAAACCTCCAACGCTCGCTCCAAGGTCGCTTGCTGGTATTCTAATTTCACATTAGCTACCAGTTTTTTTCGTTCTCTTTGCTTTATATGAGGATTTTTGCCTCCAACTCGACTACTTTCGTATTCCATGCTGATGAGAGCAGAATAAGCTCGAAACAGCTGTCCATGGATCAAAATTAGCCGAGTTGGTGGTGTATTGCCTGTTTCTGCCTTAGCCCTTGCTTAGGGGTGGTTACTCACTGCTTTATAGATTCTCTCACTCAAGATATTTGCTGCAATTTATATTGTAATAAATTACAATGTAGTAAAAGAAATGTTGCAGACGATAAATTTAGAATGGTTTGCTATGAATGTTGCCTCTTTTTCGGCTTCAGATGGTCAAAGAATTATTTTACCTTTTATAAAGAAAGTCACATCGCCAAAATGTCGCTAAACTTACAAACATGGCGCACGTCGATCTGTTCCTTCTCTCCCTATTTTAAGGAGTGGACTTTTTTTCTCATTTGATTGACAAGTGCCTTCTCTTCGCGGTTTTATTATAGCTATTCGTGAGATATCGGTTTTTATCGGAATAGTTCAAAATGGTGTTTCTGCATCGAGTATTTTGAAGGATGAAATAGCCTTAGAAACAAGTTTGGTTAAATTCTATCAAAAACCAATTTTGTACGTGAAATTTACTTTAATATCTTTTTTATATTGCTATTAGTAAATTCTTAATATGCTGAATGAAAATGTATTATAGTTGTAGTAATCTGCTGAGTGAAGTTAAAGGTAAAATAAAGAAATACTAGTTGAACCTGTGCAGAACTTCTACTCTCTATAAGGGCGCCCTGTACGGCATACTATTAAGACTGCGGTTATGATCCACAAGTTAACCTTTAGGAACCGGGTGGTACACATGTTGTACCATAAGTCTCATTTAGTTTAGAGGACGCGGGTTGAAATTTCACTTGAACCCTTTGGAGCCGGGGATTTTTTCAAGGTTTCATACGTCTGGTACGACAGTTTATACCTTCTCTTTTCAATGGAAAAGAAATCTGTGGTTAAACTGTCGTACTACCTGGGTCGAAAGAAAATTTTTTATATGAACAGCTCGGATCCAAAAGGTTAATGCTGTCCTGAGTTTTAAACAGCATTGAGAAGCGGAGCGGCTCTTGCGGACGACAGTTATAGTGCCGCCAATGTAGAAAATCCAAACAGTTTGCATTTTAACGCGTAGCGTAGGAAATAGCTAGGTTGAGCAGATAGTAGCTAAAATTCTTGATAATAGGTAAAAATTCTGAATCATTCATTTTACCTTGCCCATGAAAGTTGTGGCTTTTCAAAGAGCTTTTGAATTACTACTTTTTTCCACTTACTTCCAAGAAAATTGTTAATGCTACGTCCTAAGCTTTTTTTTTGCTTCAATAGTAATAATAATTTTTTAAAAAAACACTTGAAAGCAGTAGCAATTAGCAAACACTTCAACTGACTTTGTCCGACAGCAGGTTTCTTTGCTTTGGTTTAAAAATAAATTATTTGTTGCTATTTGGACTGTGGTGAAAGGGAATACCAGATTTCTTGTAGACTTTTTTATTGTAAACAAACATAATTGAATACAACATAACAAGAACTAAATAAACTAAATTGTTCCAGCCCGGAACTTGAGCACAATACTATACATCATCATCCACCTGCTCCAGCAAACCGCCTCACCGAACATCAACTGCGGGTTTTTAAACGCAGCTCGATTTACATCCTGCGATTTGCACTTGTTGCCACAGGACGAAAGAAATAAGGGCCTGTTTTAAAAATAACCAGATAAGAGAAATTCTATAAAGATATTCAACCTCATATTGTCTTAACTCTGCGAGCAAATAGCACAGATTTGTAGTATAATACAAGTACAGTCAACATTGTCAATTAGTACTGTAATTAAATTAAGATCATGAGGTTTAGAGCAAATAGAACTGCATAACTGAAAAGAAAATAACTAAGAAAATCCTGAGACTCCCTCTCACTAAAACATATCAAGAAATTAAGTTGACTTCTTGGTTTATAAACTGAACATTAAGTTTAGCCAAAAACTTGGGAATACAGTATTTTGGGATTACTAAATTTTATACAATGTTTAAATATGCATATGCTGAATAATTATTAATCTCTTGTGTCCTAGGTAAACATCCTTTTTAACTTTCCATCAGGATACAAATATGCATCTGTAGTTGTTCTATATATTTTTAATTTTTGTCAAAAATGATCTAGAGATAATTTGTGGTAACTTAACTTGAGTTTTTAAATATTTAAGGGGAAAAAACCTCGAAATGTTTGTGCCTCTGTATTTAAAATAAGTCTGAGAATTGAATCCTATCATTTTACCTAAATTTGTATGAATTGGAAGGCTTGTCGATTATTCATAGCTATAATTAAAGTTAATCATATCGTTTGACAGCAGTTTCTAGTTCATTATTTATATATTTCTCCAACAAGCTCTTATTCTCCAACAAGGAATTTTGGCACGAGGATTGTTTTAGCAGCTTTTTAACCATCTAAACCAGTGTGTTTTAAACTGTTGACACGACAAGGGTTGAAAACTTTTTGACGTCAAAAACCCAATCCGGACTTTCATGTCTTAAGGGGGGGAGAAGTAGTATCTAGCCGTGTCTCTGATTGTACATGGTTTTATAAACTCGTGAGCCGAGCAGTGTAACGTAGTTGTGTCGTCTCTGTTGCTTCTCCCATCTGAAAGCTGCAACTCTCTTATAGGTCACTCAGACGATGGAAAAGGTGAAAGAGTTCGAGAGCAAGGATCTCTCGAGCTCCCTCAACGAAGCCCCCGACTTCACCCTGACGGATCTCTCGATCCTGAAGGTGATGTTCTGCGAACTGGAGGAGCTGCTGGATAAAGCCGTCGCGGATGCCTCAGGCTCTGACGGCTCCAAACCCGGAGACTACGTGATCGATGTGAGTGTTGAAACTTCATGGCTTTCATTGCCAATCTGTTGTTGTTGTTAATTGTACCACTCGGGTACCCGAGCCCGAGTAGATGCGTCTTCCCGACGGAAGGCGGAATGAGTACGGCTTCCGTTTTTGCGAGCACCATTGAGGGGGAAGTCCGATTTAATGGAACACACATCTCATAAGATCTATTTATCGGGCAGGCAGCCATTCACAACATACCCATTCACACAGAGAAAGGACAAGAGAGAAAAAGTTCATCCGTGCTCAAGCCGGGATTCGCACCCGGGCCTTCCAATCTCGGTCATATTTCTCTGACCACTAGACAAGGTGACCAGCATTTCCGATCTGGTGCAGTCAAACATCCTCAACTAGAATTGGAACAAATGGACAAAGCACGGGAAACAAAAGTTCTAAAAACAGCTAATTTTTGTTTGGGGGGATGAGCAGATATTATATAATCTAGCAGATATTGATTCGCCGCATAAATTATCTGCTCATCCCCCCAAACAAAAATTAGCTGTTTTTAGAACTTTTGTTTCCCGTGCTTTGTCCATTTGTTCCAATTCTAGTTTACTTTCTGCTGAGCTTAATTATTTGAAAAGCATTGCTATGGACCGGGGGTTCACAGTCAGTGTCATAGATAACATTTATAAGAAATTAATCAATCCTACTGGTCGAAATCAAACACCTAATTGTGAGAACTATTCCAACACCGTTGTTTTACCATATTTTCCCAGAATCAGCTTTCAGATTGCCAGAATTTTAAAAAAGTTCAATTTTTCGGTCGCCTTTTCTCCAGTGAACAAATTACAATTTTCGCAACTCAAACATCCTGTTCAGGGTCTTGATAGATGGGGTATTTATAATATTTCATGCCAATGTAAATTAACATATATCATGGGTCTGGCCAGAGGAAATTCGGGTCCGTTAACGGACCCTTCACAAAAATACGATCAAGCAAAACGGACCCTTCACAAAAATACTATCGACCAAAACGGACCCTGCACAAAATGCTGGTCAAACAAACGTACATTTCACACATTATTCATTCAAAAAGCAAATCTGAAAACAAAACAATGCATAGCATATTTCTGTGTTTAAGCCCATAACTTTTGAGCCTTTTCTGAAGTTAAAGAAGGGAATCGCTTATCCGCCAACTTTGCGGAAAAAAAAGTCGGCACTTCCTGTCTGCCCTGCGATGCACGGGCAAGCAAAAAATCTTCAGTGTAAAATGTAGCACTTTTTGTTGGTTTCTTTTAAAGAAATTAACAACTTTAAAAAGGTAGTTGTTTTGCTTTAATGGTTCTGCTTGTTTGTTTTATTTTATGCAAATCAAAGTAGCTTGCTGTGATGTTGCTGTTATAGATTTCTCTAGAAGTGCAGAGTAAGAATTTTTCTCCCTGCTCTTGACTTAAAACAAAAAGGAAATAATCTAGCAATTATCCGCGAAATGAGCTTAGAACTGCAAACTCAGATAGCTAGGGTTGGAGAAAAAATGGGATAGCTTCTGATAAAGTGACCAGCTATTTAAAATTATCGCCATCTGACGTCTTTGGTGCGACGTTTTGACCTTATTTTGGCAGAAAATTATCTGTTTTTTTATTTCATTTATTTATTTTTTTTTAATGCTTATAAGGGTGGTGTTTTGGTTATATTCAGGAATTAATGTATTTTTGCGTCTGTTAATATTGGAAGTCTGGTATTGTTTGTTTTGCTATGTTTCTCTACCGTATTTTTTCCTCCGAACTTTTGGCGAATATGTCGGTGATTATTAATGACATTCATCATATAAACCTGATGAAATGTAGCTCTAAAATTTTTGACTTTAATAAATTATTAAAAACCGTTTTTATATTTCTGATGCTTTCATTTTGAAAAAAGCGATCTCTGCATCCGATATGAAAATCGAATTTTACTTACTTTTCAAGCTAATTACTCTTTATTAGGAGGCAAATAAATGAAAATTCGCTTTATTTTTTGCTCAGATCATTATTTTAAATTTTTTAAAGCAAAATTAACTGTTCTTTTATGAGTCTAAATGTTAAACGATCGTTCCATTTTATTTTTGCATTAATTGTGTTAACAGACATTAATAATATGTTTACCATAGACCTTTAAAATGCAATTGTAAAAAAAATTCACCAAAAAAAAATTATTTTATCTTCCGTTTTTATGCTTTTGATGTCACTCGAATGATCACTTTGAAAACTGCAATCTCTTTGCATCCGCTACAGGAATCAGACTTTTTGCATTTTTGATGTTTAATGCGCTTTTTTAAGAGGAAAATAAATGAAACTTATTTTAATTTTTTATTAAATTAAAAAAAAAAAAAATTTTTTTTTGGCTTTTTTTTTTTTTCAAAATTGTTTGATTTTCACAAAATTATTTGATTTTTCACAAAATTATTTAGTTTTTCACAAAAAACGGACCCTGTGAAAAATCCTGGACAGACCCCTGTATATAGGACAGACACGACGCGCTTTAAAATTCCGTGTTAAAGAACATGAAAATTGTGTTAAAAAACAGGATTTCAAACGCTCTTCCATTGCCCAACATTGTTGGTCATGTGGCCATATTTTTGATTTTTCCTCTGCAAAAATTATCCATAGTTGTTCTTCGATTTTTGATTTAGATTTTTGGGAATCCTATTATATCTGGAAAAATTCAGATTTAGTTGTCAATGATCTGTCTAGCACCCCTCCTTTCCCGAACATTTGGAAATCTCTTATTTAAAAACTTTTTCGTCTGTGACGTAATTTTTTGTTGCGCAGTTGTCGTGTCCAACCCTTGACGTAATAGTTTCTGCGTACCTACTCTTCCTGTTCTGTTTATTTACCCTCACGTTTCTCGCATTCCTGGTTCACTTGACTGGTGTCAGTGAACCATCATCTTTTTGCACTGATGATGGGGCTTCATTCATAATAGCCCCGAAATAGCTATCTGCTAGAGTTTTCTAACTCTATTTTAACCTTTTATTTGTACTTGTAGACACGTTGTCTTGTATTTTTAACTTTTTCATGTTATTTCATAAAAATGGATGAAAATCAACCAGCCAGGTTGATTGTTACTCCACATTCGGCATATTTTAGTAAATTAATCAGCAATGTTAAAATTCATTATTATAGCCAAATTATAGCAAAAATAGAAAAAATAGATTAAAGGAACTGCATCCTAAACTCCCCTCCTCCATTTTTTTCAACCCCCTCTCCCGTAATTCTTTTGACCCCCATTTTTTTGCTGCTGTCTCGTAGTATTCTATTTTTTGAAATTTTACTTATCTATTTATGTATTCATTTTTTATGCAGTGAAATGCCATTCCAATTTTCATTTTATGGGATTGTGAATTTTTGTCGTTGTGAAGGGAATTTCATTGTTATGGAATTCAATCAATATAATTGAAATGAAATCAGTACTGAAGTAACCAACATTTGTTGAACTAATATTTCATTGTATTGATACTCGTTGGAATGGAATTTCATTGTATTGTTTTTCATGATTAGTGTTTTTTCCTCTCTCTTTAGATTTTATCTAAGGTTGAATTAACTCCCCAAAGAAAAGAAGTTGTTCTTGATCTTCTGGACAAAATCATTTTATATCATTCAACGAGTATAACTGGAATCTGGAGTTCCAAAGGTGCCGGCTTGCAGAAATTTTCTGACCTTTTGAATATTTTGTATGCAAGATCATCTGCTGACAGTTACAGAGAAATGGAGTTTAAAAGAGAGTTTTCTACTAAATACAGGGTAATTTCATTGTGTTTACTTAGTGAGGTATCTTTATTTTTAGAAATGTTTGTTAAGAATAACTATGTGAGACACACAGGTCTATGTTGCTCTTTGCTATAAAATCTCCACAGTACCTCCCCCACCTCTTTCAAAAGTAAACTAATGAATATCACATAGCTTCCACGCCTCTCAATTTGTTCAAATTGCTCCTCGTGCTTGCTGCCTGCTCCTGAACTTCCTAAGAAAGTAAGTATCTCCCGAATTTCCATAAAAAAAAGCCCCAAAGCAAGTGAAGTTTTTTTAGAGATTAGAATTTCGGAAGCAATCACTGAAAATCACATTTTCAGCATTGCATAGTTACAATCAAATGCAAAATCGCTATCATAGAAATAAAACTTTTCATACACAAGTTAGTAAAAATTGTATATATCCGATGATATTTGAAAGGTTTGTTTCGTTTTCCTTCTTTTGCAATCTTTTATTACCTAAAAGGATGCTTTTAAAAGTTCATAATCTTTCTCTGAACTTCCTAAAGTTTTACCTGTGGTTAGGAATGTTTATCATTTCTTAGAAGAGTAAAGAAACTTCTGGTTCTTAATTTTTTTATTTATTTATTTATTCAAACCTAAAAGCTGTAGTTTTTTTTTTCTTCAAAAACGTAAAATTAGCCATCTCAGTTTCTAAACTTTGAGTCCTGCTGGATTTCTGAAATGATACAACCATGTAGTGCATGGTCATGCAGTCATGGTATGAGTGTATTGCATGCATGCGTACTTACAGCTAATTAGAATAAACTTTTGGCATCATTAAATTTTTAAATGTTGCATTGTTGTCGCTAAATCCAATAATCCATCGAATTTATTATGAAAAAGTGGAATGTATACGATTTAGGATATTCATATTAAAAATAAATGCTTTAAGTATTGAAAATAAAAGATATAAAGTTTGGTCAAAATTACGTCTTTTATTGTTTTTATTTCTTCATGGTGGTGCTTGTTTTGC
>JAXGGA010016126.1:0-27390 GCA_038373865.1 Uloborus plumipes | reverse complement strand
TGGGCCGGAAAATACTTTAATTTTTCCAACAGTTTTTTTTTAATTATTTTTTTTAAATACCCTACCTTGAAAACGGGGCGTAGTTTTTGTGAAGTCAGTGGTGCACCTAATAGCTCTCTTGCCAATGATAACACCATTTTGCTCGACTTGAGTTGTCCAATCGCAGGAATCGGTGATGTCACGACCTTCGTCATTTCACTACAACCGCTTTCGCGCTTACGTGCACCACTGACGTCATGCACAGATGCGTTTTTTTCGGAATAGCATCTGCGCACCGGTTAAAATAATTCATTAAAAATATATAACTGTGCCAAAAATAAAAAAAAAGGTCAGTTCCTATGTTTTGAAGCATGTTCTTTCAGAAAAAAATAATTTGAAATTTCGGAAACTCCCCCATTCTTTTAAACATGTATCATCACCTATTTTTTCCTGTGGTTATTCAAAACAAATCTTTCTTGCCATTATTTTCTACCCTAATGCAGTCGACCATTGCTTTCTTTGGGGTGGATATGATAGTATATACCTACATTTTACTAAATACCTAATTCATACCCTAAATAACTCATGATGATTCTAATTTTCTGAATACTAATATTAGTAAAAAATCATTGAACTTGAATTAGAAGATCCCAATAAGCTACACACCTTATAGGAGAAATGGGTATCAGAAGCACATATTTTTTACTAAATACTTATTAGTTATCTAAATATTTCATGATGACTCTAGTTTTGTGAAAGTTAATATTAATAAAATATACACTGAATTGGGATTGAAAATCCCTCTAGGCTACCCACCATCTAGTGTAATGGGTATAAATAATACAGAATTTTTACTAATTACTTCGTTAAGTTCCCAAATATTTCATGATGATTTTAGTTTTGTTAAGAGCAAGAATCTGAGAGAGTGTCACGCCTGTGATTCATGACCTCTCAGATTTTTTCCAAAAAATTACCAAACGTTTATTATCTTATTGAAAGACCAAATCCAGAATGTTTTGCTCTAAAGTTGAGTTGTTTAGTTTTTATGGACCCCTAAAGTTGAAGGTGCGGCATCAAAAATTAAGCGGATTTTCAAGACATGGAAATTGCTGTGAGCCAAAACTCTTACCAGGAACTGTTTAACTCCAATTTTCTTTTTGTATATGGAATATAGAAGGTTGAAACTTTACAAAATGAATGTTAAATTTGTGCTAAGTTGTTGCCGTAAGGTCAGTGAAGGCCCTCAAAACAGGGCATTTTTGACGTTTTTTAGCGTTTTTGAGGTCCAAAAACAGCTTGTACATTTCAGTTGGCACGGCAAAAGTAGTGTCGTTTGAAAGACCAGTGTAAGCACTTTAAAATAATGTATAAATAACCGAGGAAAGTTCAACGTGCTTTTAGTTGCGTAAGGCCGAAATATGAAAACTGTCATATTTTACGGATATTCAAACGGTCATAACTTCCTCTGCCAACAACATATTGAAATATTTTTTTCGCCAATGTCATACTCTATTCTTTGTCTTAACAGAACAGTTGAGTCCTTTGAGGCGAAATGTAAAAAAAATGTTTGCAAAAAATGCATAGAAAAAAATAAATTTTTTGTAAAAAAATTTTTCAAATTTCGCCTCAAAGGACTCAACTGTTCTGTTAAGACAAAGAATAGAGTATGACATTGGCGAAAAAAATATTTCAATATGTTGTTGGCAGAGGAAGTTATGACCGTTTGAATATCCGTAAAATATGACAGTTTTCATATTTCGGCCTTACGCAACTAAAAGCACGTTGAACTTTCCTCGGTTATTTATACATTATTTTAAAGTGCTTACACTGGTCTTTCAAACGACACTACTTTTGCCGTGCCAACTGAAATGTACAAGCTGTTTTTGGACCTCAAAAACGCTAAAAAACGTCAAAAATGCCCTGTTTTGAGGGCCTTCACTGACCTTACGGCAACAACTTACAACAAATTTAACATTCATTTTGTAAAGTTTCAACCTTCTATATTCCATATACAAAAAGAAAATTGCAGTTTAACAGTTCCTGGTAAGAGTTTTGGCTCACAGCAATTTCCATGTCTTGAAAATCCGCTTAATTTTTGATGCCGCACCTTCAACTTTAGGGATCCATAAAAACTAAACAACTCAACTTTAGAGCAAAACATTCTGGATTTGGTCTTTCAATAAGATAATAAACATTTGGTAATTTTGGGGAGAAAATCTGAGAGGTCATGAATCACCTCATAATGCTAGGCGTGACAGTTTCTCAGATTCTTGCTCTTAATGCTAATAGTAGCAAAATAAGCACTGAATTGGCATTGAAAATCCATGTAATCTGTCAACTTTCTGTGAGAAAATGGTATCAATAATATATCAATTTTACTAAATACTTTATTTATCTCCTAAATATTTCATGGTGATTCTACTTTTGTAAGTTCTAATGCTAGTAAAATTAGCCTTGAATTGACATGGAAAATGCATATAAGCTACTCAGTGTCTGGGAGAAATGGCAGTAGTATCAATGTCCCATCAATCTTCCCCCTCATTATTTTACAGTTGATGTCGAATACATTGACAAACAATAAACCCTTTGTCTCCGAAATCTGTCATGTGATTTCAAAGGCTTCCCAATTCAAAAGATGCTTTCAACTTGATTAATGAATGTTTGCAAACTTGTGGCTGCAAAAGGTAATGCGCAATCATTGAATTTTAGTAGAAATTGAATTTTAGAAAGCGCATTTGGAGTTTCAAGTCAATGATAATACTGTAATGATACAGCGCTTGGAATAAAACTAAAGTAACGTTTTAAAAAACATTAGTAATATTCGTAAAATATAAAAACAGATATTTTATTTTAGTATTAAAAAATCGTCACAAAAAGAACAGTATTTTTGTTTTCTTTATTTGGTTAAATACTAGTTTAGTTGCCATCCAGCGTACCCTGTAAAAATAAATGTTGTTTGTACAGTATAATGCAGCTAATGTTATAGTAATTTTACAGTAATAAACTGTAAAACTGCTAATTTTGAAATAATAAACAGTAAAATTGCTAACTTACAGTAATAAACTGTAAAATTACTAGTTTTACAGTTTATTACAGTGCATTTTACAGTTTCAAACTGGAATCTCTGTTGCTGCAGTATTAAACTGTTGTTTTTACAGCATAATACAGCTGAATTTATGGTAACAAACTGAAGGGCCAAGGGGAAAAAAGATGAACGTGACCAAAAAGCGATTTCGAGAAAAACGAAGAACAAAGTTTGATTTCTCGTAACTCCTTGTGTAGTTAATAGAGTTTCCATGCATATTTCTGTCGTTTCTCATCTTTTTCCCCCTTTTTGTTCTACCAGATGATACTAGTCCTGCATAGCCCCTAGATAGCGCTAATATCTCAAAATTGACGGGAAAATGACTTTCATCTTTTTCCCCTGGCCCTTCAACTATAAAACTGCTAACTTCACAGTAATAAACTGCAAAATTGCTAGCTTTACATCTAATTACTGTGCTTTTACAGTTTTAACCTGAAACCTCTGCTTTCGTTATTATACTGTTGAGACAACAGTTTATTTTTTGCAGTGTAAGTAGAATTTTTCAAAATCGGCGTCAATAATAAAATACTTTTTGGTCCTCTTGTAGTTCATGGTTCATCCAGAATGTTGCCATCTGACGTTTTGACTGACGTATCTCATGTTTGTCTAAAAAACAAATGAAATTGAAGGATACGTTTGTACTACGTATCTTAATAGATCTTAATCGTCAATGGAGAGGGCATCAACTTTGATATCTCTCCGATAAGGTTTAAGATGGAGATTAATACGGTACACACTCTCCTTTCTAGGGAGACATACTTTAGGAATCAAAGGAAAATTAATAAGTATCAATTGACAAATCCTTAGCAGAACACGTTTCTTGACCCGTAGATTACTTGCCCTTATCCCTTCAAGCTCAAAATATAACGTCTTCCCTGGTCCGAATCTGGGCTCGGGCATAAATGTACTTTCTCTCTCCTGTCCTTATCCTTTCTTTGTATGAATTTGATGTTGTGCAGTGAATGGTTACCTACCCAAGTAGCACAATTTGTTTTTTAAAGGTTGTAAAATGGTTTTTAATGTTGTGACAACCGCTTAAAAACGTTTATAAAACGTTTGAAGGTTATTTGTGCTACCTGGGTACCCTATAAACGGGTCCCTATGGCACGTGTGTCCTGTGGAATTCGGACTTCTCACAAAATGACGGTACCAATAGAAAAGGGAAGCAGCGCACCCAGAATTGTCAGTTGAGCTGGCACAAGACAACAGCAAGGAAAGTAGCTAAAAATACTTTCGCAACAGTGAGAAGTCATTATTCATGAAATTTGCAGCAATGCAGAGAACTTTTTCGCAACGATATTTTTTGGTTTTTTCACAGAAAAGTGGTGGAAATCCTCTTAATCTCGGAACGCGAACCAGAAAGGATCTGGAATGCTTTGGAAATTTCTAACAATGCTGAGATAGGTCAGGCAAAACATTAGTCATAAACATCTTGGATGGACCACGCTCCATTAACCTGGAAAATGGTTAGTTGCTAATTATTGAACCTTTAGAGGCCAGTACTATAAGAAATACATAAAAGTATGACATAATACTAGAAAGATATAACTGGTCATTTGGACAGTAAATTTCTTTAAAAATAAGGTCAAATTATTTTGGTTTCGATTAACCTCTTTGATGTGTTCTGGCTCTTTCTTAATATTGATGAAAATATTTTTCAAAAAAAAATCGTCCAGTTATCTTATTTTCTTTCTATGCAAATTTCGTATCACATGTACCTAGCAAGGCTGACAACGATCAAAATGATCGTAGGTTTACTTTCTTTATATATTAATTGGATTGTTCCGCACGAAAGATGAGAAAAGTAGTGTTTAAGAACAGGTAAGCTTCAGCCACACCTTTTTCAATAAAAAAAAATCGCTTCAGATGAAGTTTTTGTTTTTTTTCCCTTGTTTTTCAATGGCATAAGTCATAGGTATTATATTAGATTTGAACTGAGAGTAAGGGCCCTGCTCCACATTGACGTAAAGCAGAAAAATAAAGCAGAAACGTAAAATGGAGCAAATAGTGTTCCTATGGAAAGTACCCGGATTTTCGGTTTCTGCCTTCGGTTTCGGTCGCGTTTTACGCTGATGTGGAGCAGGGCCCTTAGTGTGCGAAAGATGTTTAAAATATGTTGTCTACTTGTTTTACCTAGATGTTTTAAGTTAAACTGCATACGGGTTACTCTCACTTATACACCGCCTTATTTATACGCCTTTTCCACTTATACGACGATTTTGAATAGTCCCAGCACATTCCATAGCAAAATAAGGATAGTATCATTCGTTTATGCGTCATTTGAAAGATAAATATTTCACTTATGTGCCGGATTTTCCGGAAAATGTGAAAATTTTAATTTATTTTCTTTAAAAAATCAGATTTTTCATCCTTTTCGTCTTTAATATTTCGCCTTTATTGCTCGCAAAAGGCATTTTTCTGCATGAACTAGAGTTCGGAGAGGGACAATTACCTATTATGGATCGTTTTAAAGGGAACAGTTTGTAATTAGGTGTGCTAAAATTTTTGTTTTCCCTTTATCATTGTAGTTAAGTAACAGTTATTGCCAAATCGTAGTAATATGTCCTTTTTCCATAGAAACGTTCTTATTCATTCTCTCATTAGAACCTATGTTGCGTTTATCTCCTTTAAATAGACTTGCTCACTTATACGTCTCTCTCACTTATGCGCCTTTTTCTGTTTGTCCTTTGGGCCGGCGCATAAGTAAGAGTTCACTGTAATTTATTTGGAAACTAACATAAAGTGTTTTCTAGGTTATATACATTTGTATACACTAGTTAAACATTTTTTTAAAAAATTAAATATCGGTTCTTTCGACCGTTTCCGGTATAACGGAATATCGGTCACCCTATTATTAAAAAAAGTGTTGAAATGTAAGCAAAAATAGGTATTTAAGACAAAGTCCCTCATTCTGCTAACACTTGCTCAAAAGTATATTTTAAAATGTTTAAGAACGCATTTTGTTAAAAAAAGAGAAGAGCAATTTAGAAAAACCTGTAAGAATAAAAATAAGCTATATTTTCAGCTATGTATTTTTAAAAACTGTCACTTTTCCATGTAAATCAAATATCACGAGGCGTCGATTAAATACATGGTATTCGTTTTAGTCTAGTACACTTTTCAACTATGAATAATGCTTCAAAACTTTTTACACCGCTATCCATTCCCCCTGAAGGAAACAAAATCTGAAAAGATGTTAATCTATACCCTCTCTTTCAAGCATTTTTATTTCAAAATGTTTCATTTTTCTTCTTTCTTCATTTTTTCTTTTAAAAAGGAGCAGATTTTTCATAAATAGTAGATATGTTTGAGCTAAAAATAAAACCTTTTTTCAGTCTTCAGTTCCAGAGTTTATTTTTTGTTTTTAAAATGTATTCGCATTAGAAGATAAAATGTTTGACGTTGTGATTTTGGATACAAGTATTTTTAATCTAAGGAAAAACGATGAATATAAATAAAATATACTTATATTTGAGATTTTACGAATGCAGAAAAAGCTTTAACTATTGTTATGCTTTCACTGCCATGTTATTGCACTAATATATTTAAAATTCTTTCTTTATTTGATCAAGACTTGCTTTGTTTTCAACGAAAATTTAGGCTTTAGTAAAAAATATGAATTGTTTAAGGTTACAGAACCTGACATTTGCTACATCATACAAAAAGCTTAACATTTTCTTTAAAAAATGTAGCTCCATAAAATTCTGGCAGTATAAACATCATTAGACAATTATTTGTTTTAGAGATAATAGTAAGTTCCGTCCATAACTGCACTAGCCTACTTTCCCGTATACCAACGTAGATTTTTTTGCCTCTGATCAGCATTTATTTAAGTAGCTGAGATCTTAAATTATGTCAAACGTACATTTTAACTGATTTCTAAAAAAATATAAAAATATGCCTCTTGCATTCAATAATGTAGATACGAAAAAAATAAGAAAAATGAAAAAAAAAGTAGTAGCACCTTTTAAGCAATGCAACTAATATTTAATTTTCATTTAACCCCTTCAGTCGGAATTATGAAATAGTTAACCAAAAATGTTTTTATTTGGTACACAAAGTACTATGGCTAAGAGCATCTCACAAACAAGATTTCAAGCTTGTGAGTAAAAAATTAAGAGTTATGACGTGTCCAATTTTCCAGATACATATTTTGAAATTAATATTTTAGCAAAAAAAATATGAAATATCACACAAACTTTATCGTAAAATATTCTCCAAACAATAACAAAACATAATATAAGCATTTGAAAAGATAAATAAAAGATTATATATTTTTTAAAAAATCAGAAAAAAAGTTCGCCTTCGCGACAAAAATTTATCGTTGGCAAAACGAGTCAAATCCCATCTTCCAATCCGTATTTTGGAATGTTGCTAATTCCAAAACCGGAAATTTTTGCTCAGATGATAATAAACAGAATGTCAAGAGTAAACTACAAAAAAAAAAATCAAGTAATTTAATCAATTATTAAATGATTAGCAGCTGTTCAAAGCTGATCTCCGGTATACCGGACACCCAGGTCTGAAGGGATTAAAGAAAGTCTTTAATCGTATACAAATAAATACATAAAAAATTAAAACACAATAGTAACACCTTTTCCAAACGTTTTGTACATGTCGTCATGTTATGCGACGACCAGTTTCAAATAGGCATTTCTATATGAAAATAAAGAAAAATATAGGTTAAATATTGCATTGGTATCTTAGACCAAAAGCGCTGGCCGTAGTGGTCACTAGGTGGGAGGGGGTGGGGGCTTAGTCAAAATTAGTTCGGAAGCAATTATTTGCTGCGCTCATTGAGTTGAAGTCTTCATACAGCAAATCAAGATATATAATCTGCTAGTTTGTGTGCTATTTTGCAGTTACAAAATGGATCAGTTTGAGGTAGTAAAGACAAGGAAAACGTTGAAATGTCGTATTATAGAACAGTTTAGTAATTTTATGTCGTTGTTTTACCTACTAAATGCTACTAGTGTATTAAACGCAACCTCAAAAGTTTGTAAGAAGAATGGTAAAAAGATTCCATTTCGTCAGTTTCTAATTTTAGAACTTCAAATAATAAAATTTTATTACATTAAATCATGAGATTCATTGCAGTGGAAAAACAGGAAAAGGTCAGAAAAAGTCAGAGCTCAAACATTGACATTTTGGAAAAGAAGATAACGTTTGGTTAATATTGTTGCCAGCAAGTGTCCAAACAAGTGTTTCTAAAAGCTCAACGCTCTATCAGGACATTGGTAAAGAACAGTGTTGATAGATCCATCTTACGCACTTTGAAGATGAAAGACATAAGAAAAAGTAAATAACTGCAAAGAAAAGTCAAATTAAATCAAAAACAGGCACAAAAATCCAGTTTGAATAGCGAAAAAAAATCACTGAAGAGAAAAATGAGAAAAAAATGTCTTTTTTTTTTTTGAAGATGAGCAGTGCTCTTTACTACATGAGGCAAGCCAATTAATTTTTTAAACATAAAAGAAAAGGTAAATCTAGCATTGCTCTTTATAACTAAAAAAAAAAGAATGTTAAGCAAGTAAATGCATGTTAAACTTCCATTTGTACTTTCTATTTGCGACCGTAACAGATCATCAGATAGAGCAAGTGGAGATATTGCTAGAAATGCATCAACAAACTTTTATAATTGTCTTCACAGGAGAAGACAAAACTAAAGTAATTGACAGGAAAACAGACGAGAAAGATCAAACATTGGAGAGATTTCAGCAATGAATTTTTATCAGATAGTCGAGAACAAAAGACTGCTTTTTGATGGAAGCAAAGGCTTCATATTCACTTGTTGAATATGAGAAACGAACTAAGTTGAGCAACAAAGTTTTTTAGAAGAGCAACTTTCACGAATATAGGAACCAAATAGGGTAATTCATAATTTTTCGGTCACATGACACCTAAACCTGGCACGGAAAAGAACACAGCAAGCAGTTTGGAATTTTGCTGATATTGAATGTGATGGATCTGTATTTCTCTGTGTTGTAATTGGGCATTTAATAATACTGTGATTTCTTTGTAAAAAGAAATGGAATGAAAAGACTTTCACGAGGCTAAATGTTCAATTTAATTTAATCACGCAAAAGAAATATAAGTAAGCACTGTGCTGCTCAAGATTTTTTCTTTTCCAGTTTTCTTTAAGAACCGTCTTATAGAGATTAAGTTCAAAATTATTTCTCGTTATTCTTTTTTTTTGTTTCGTTTTGTTTTGTTTTGGCTTCCAATTTAAGTTAGGAGAACACTTATTTAATAAAGCAGAGAATCATTATCCTTTTTAAACTAAACAAACTAATGATTGTCCTATCATGCAATAAAATTGTATAATTATGGGAATATCTGAAGCAAAAATTCTTTCCGTTTCCATAGACCTGTGTAGCTTTAAAATTTTAAATTGAATGACGCGATGAAAAAAGAATGCATTGAAAATGCAGCAATAATAGTTGAGGAAGAAACGCATACTTAAAAAAAAGTATATATCGTTCATATTTTATGACTTCAAAATCAAACGTTGACTCGCATTTTAATAAGTACGAAATACTGAAAACTAATGAATAAATATACTTAATAAATCACTTAAAAATGCTTAAAAATTATATTTTGATATTTAAATTGATACCAACATTAAAACAACAAATGTAAATCATAACAGCATACTGAATTATTTATGAGTAAAAATCGACTTTCTGAACATTGATAAACTTAAGATAATGAATTTATTATTGAAATTTATACAAAATATTACTAGAACAATACCACCAAACATAGCATTACTTTGAGAAAACTTTATGATGGATAAATTATACTCTTCAAACAGTTTATGGTTTAAGTATTTGATCTCTTAAAAAATAATAAAAAGGTTAATACTTTAATGATATTTGAAAGAAAAATGACTGCAAGAGATACTTAAAGGATCATTTTGGAGCCAATAAAAAACAGCAAACGAAAGTACTAGAAAAAATATCAAAGGAAAACAAGAGGTCGCTCGAAATCATTAAACTATGCTATTAATGGATACTCTCCCATATAAATAGATCTGCAAATATCATTTAAGTCAACCTTTAATCTTGTTAGCACATCATTAAAGTTTCATTGCAAATAATGAAGGCAGTAGCGGGGAATATTTTACTCTCCTAGGTAAATAAATAACTTTTTTTTTTGAGAAAAAAAAATCTAAGCCATATAAATGACTCTTTATCAGATACTATAGGGTATCAGTTTAGATTCGATTGTTTTAAATCTATTAGGGAGGTGGACATTTTATTTTTTGTCTCCCAGAACTGAAAGTGTTTTAAGCTACACTACAACATATGAACTGTTGTTTTTACAGAAAAATACTGACAGCCGAGGTTTTAATTTAAAACTGTAAACTACACAGTAATAAACTGTAAACTATCAATTTTACAATTTCTTACATTTAAGTTAGAAATTTTACAGTTTATTGCAGTAAGATTTAACTGCATTATACTGTAAAAACAACAGTGAAGTACTGGCAGCAGAGGTTCCAGTTTTAAACTGTAAAATGCACGGTAATAAACTAAACATAAAATTTTTCAATTTATTACTGTAAAATTAGTAATTTTACAGTTTAGTACTGTTAAAGTAAAAATGTTACATTTTATTACTGTAAAATTAGCAATTTGTACAGTTTATTACTATAAAATTAGCTGCATTATACTGTAAAAACAACATTCATTTTTTACAGTGTAGTCGCATGATTCATCGCCACTGCGTAAGGAATGACAATAATGAAGCCTATTGAGGAAATAAATTCTAAGCCATATAAATGGCTGTTTATCAGATACTATTGGTGTTGTATTGTATCTGATTGCTTTAAATGTACCAGGAAATTGATATATTTTTAGTCTCCTCGAACTAAAATTGTTTTGAATATAGCTCATTGCTTCTACTCTAATGCTAGCTGGCGCTACTACTTCTAGGCATATAACTAACTAGTTGCATGATTCAGCGCTAAGGTGTAACGAATGAAATTGATGAAGGCTGCTGAGAAAAAAAAATGTGCACGTGTTAGTAAATATTGTTGTTGTAAATATTGTTAGTATATATTTTCGGATGTAAAAAAAGTTTCAATATTTTTGTGCTTGTTTTATTTTAATTATATGTTTGCTTTTAACTTGCTTGCTTATTACCCGGCCTTGCCCGGGTGCTTTTTAATACAACATAGCTAATTACAATTGTTTTTAAATTATTTCATGCTAAAATGAAATAGGTGAGCCTTAAATTGCTAATTCGTTGTTAATCGTAATGTTTGTTGGGAAATGCTCGTGTTTCAATATTAAATTTTATCGATTTGTATTCTTAAAGGCTTATCTCTATTACTCTATCTATTCAAAATTGAAAGAAAATGGTCATTTTGGGACAAAAAATTTAAATTTTGAGCTTTTTGGATTTTTTAAAAATTTCAAAACCCAGCCTATATGAATTCTAGTGCACCAAGGAGCCTCTGCGCCAAGTTTGATGAAAATCCGACGAAAACTGGATTTGTATAAGGAACAAACATACACACAAGTATACATACTTCCATTGATATATATATATAGAGATTTAGCATTTTCTTTTAAATTATTTATTTATTTGCTCTTATTAACATTTATGCGAAGAAGAATATCGTATTCTGAAACTTATAAAAAAATAAGTAAAATAATTGAGAGCTAGCAAGCTTTTCTTGAAATTAAAAATTATTTCGTAAGTTAAATATTTTTAAACAACATATTTAAAATTTTTACCATGAAAATAAAAGTAATTGCGGTTTTTTTCCTTTTTTATTTTGAATTATGTTGAACGAGATTTAAAAAAAACTTAAATTTCTGCACACTAACTCATCCAGACTACTCTGGAAGTTCCGGAGAGTACTGTATTTAGTGCAGTAAGTACATGATACATTATATCCTCGTTTATCCTGCCTTTGATAATCTGGATCTCCGGATAATTCGAATCAAATTTTAGTCTCTTGGAAATTTGAATGTGCCCATAAAAATTTTGAAGCTATATTTGCAGTTCTTTGCTACAAGCTCGCCGAACATTTGCTTTTACTGTGAATGGTAAAGTTCGAATATCGTGACCTACCAATCAGTTTTTTAAATATTAAACTTTGAATTAAAGTTATTGAATTTTATAACATGAAATTTCCTATAGAGAAATGCTATACAAATTAATAAGAAGAAATTCTACCGCTTTTGGGTGTCATTGAGGACCCTAAAAAGAAGCCTAAAACGAGAAGAATAAAATAAGAAAAAAGGTTAAACACCTAAAAAATATTAGTTCATTAACAAAAGTATTTAACAGAAACTTTAAATTGAACCATCCGTAGAGATTAATCTAGGGAAGTAGAATTAAATCTAAGGAAGAGTTTCGCACATAATTGAAGGGTTTGGTGGATCAAAGGGCAATGTTGCGTTTTTTGAAAATACAATCTTAGTACAGGTATGCAATGGATACAGAAAAGCAAATAAAGCTCGATGCATTAAAAACAATAAATGTCATTTGACTAATTTTATTCGCTTACTTAACGACAAAATCAGAAAAGGAAAAAGTTGCAACAATAAAAATTTGAACCTAAATTACTCCAAATTAGATTTTTGTTACATAGCCCATTCCTTTCCCAAGCCTTTCAGTTGTGAGTGATGCATTCAACATTTTTAAAAGCACAACACAATGTAAAAGCACAACACAAAGTAAATATTTTAAATACGATATTTTAAAATGCTATTTGTTCTCGTACGTATTATTCAGAGAAAAATAAAGAAAAAGAAAAATAGACAAGAACATGGCTGAAACCGAATTTAAGGACTCAAGAACAGTTCACACTAAGGCTTGCAGGGTAACTATCACTAAATTCCAGTCTATAAAAAATAAACATATATTAGATGAATCCTACAACATTTTAATCAAAAAAAGGATAGAATTTGAGACCTATATTATACTTTTATTGCATTAATGGTTATACCAGGACATCAGACTATTACCTTTTTAGTATAATCCTAGTTTTTAAAAAAACGTAACTCATCAAAATTCATCATACACTCAGAAAAGAAAAAAAAACAAAACTTCTAAAACTTTTTTTTTTTTGTGACGCAGTAAGGAGATTAATGCATATTTCCGTTTGAAGATTCGATAAAAAAATTCGAACATTTATCTCCACACGGAAGACACCAAAAAAAACCTTTACCATACCTTTTCCGAACGTAAAAAAAAAGAAACCTCATTTTAGGATAAACCACCCGTGCTAATGGGAAATCAAACAAGAACACACTTTTCCCAATGCGTTTTTCCCCGTAGCTCACAAAAAAGTAAAAACAGAAAATAAAATGTCTACCTTTTTTTTGCTCAATTTCTAACTTACTTTCTATTGGATTTCATGTAAAATCACTCGTTACAAGAATTTGCTGATACCGATTAAACTGCGACACAGCTTTTTTTTTTCTTTTTGTATTTTTCTTTTGCTATTGATCTAGTCTTAGTGCTTCTTTTTATCTTTCTGATTGCATTTCGTAAGGAGAAAAAGAAATGATAAAAATAAACCTTGTAAAAATACGGATCGCAAAGATGATCAAAAGATATTTGTCTTTGTTTTTTTTGCTTCGCATTCTTGCAGCGTTTAGTACCTTGCATTCAACGGAAGAGTTCGTATATTTCTCGAGAAATTTAATTTTCTGTTCAAAATGAGAAAATAGAAGCAATCTTCGAAAAATTCGTTCTTTAGAGATTCCTTTAAATCTGTATAGCTTTATAAAATTTCTTAAGCACTGTGAAACTTTTTCCTTTTTACTAACGTCAAAAAATCCAATAAAAACGCATTATACTGTAAAAAGTGAATGTTGTCTTTACATGTATGTAATCTAATTATTAAATATGTAAGCTAATTTTATAGTAATAAGCAGTAAAAAATGTCAATTTTACAGTGATGAACTGTAAAATTGCTACCATTACAGTAATAAACTGTAAAAATGCTAATTTAATATTTTTTTTACCAGTTTTAAACTGGAACCTCTTCTGCCAGTATTATACAGGAAAAACAATAGTATAATACTGGCACTGAAGTTCCAGTTTACAACTGTAAAATTCACAGTAGTAAACTGTTAAATTAGCAATTTTACAATTTATTACTGCAAAAATAGCAATTTTTACTGTTTATTACCATAAAATTAGCTGTATTATACTGTAAAAACAACATTTTTTTTACAGTGTATATAATATCTCAGGCGTGTGAACAAAAATGGCTGCAAACACAGCTTGTGATTCGAGTTACCAATGTACAACTGCAACCGAGGACATTAAAGAACGTAGAACCATTCGTGACAACAGCCCTCAGATGGCCGAAGTGACATTCGAGAGCGGAACGACTACGAGAATTTGCAGTTAATGACTATCTAAACGACTGTCTCGTGAATCTTTGATGATTTAAAGATTAATTCGGTGCTAGTGAGAGGGGATCGAACTGAAGTTCGGATACTTTAATCACTTTCCTGCAGGGAGAAAATTAAGCTGCACAAGGTAGGTTGAGGGGAGAAAGTTCTGGTGGAACTTTTTACATTCAATTCTTATCTGAAAAGAGATATATTCGCAATAAAAGAAATGCTTGCACCGCAAAAAAGGAACTGTTTTTTTTTACAGTATAATTCTGGCAGCTGAGGTTCCAATTTAAAACTGTAAAATGCACAGTAATAAACTGTAAAACTAGCAATTTTAGTTTGTTACTGTAAAGTTAGAAATTTTACAGTTTATTGCCGTAAAATTTAGCTGTATTGTACTGTAAAACCAACAGTATAATAGTGACAGCAGAGGTTCCAGTTTACAACTGTAAAATGCACGGTAATAAACTGTAAAATTAGCAATTTTGCAGTTCATTACTGTAAAATTAACAATGTTACAGTTTAGTACTGCAAAAGTAGAAATTTTACATTTTATTACTGTAAAATCAACAATTTTTAGTTTACTCCTATAAAATTAGCTGTACAATTTATTAAGTTTATTACTTTCAAATAATGCAACTTTTTATGCAACAATCGCAATAAATAAATTGTTACTTTTTAAACGTACACCGAAAATGGAAAAAAATAAAAAAATGAATTGTCTCTCAGAAATAAATTAGTAATTGCTTCTAAAATTGAAATTGTGAAAGTGAAAAAGTTATGGAGAAATTAGTAGTATTAAAAATCCTATTCATGATCACTTATCGGCTCTGCCGATCAATCGTCCGATTATCAACAGCTGATTAATCGGTAAGTGGCCCAATTTGCTTACGGAGCATCTCTAATATAAACCTAGTAAACTGACAAGTATTTAAATTTCAGAAAACTATAACAACAACAATATTACCGATTGAGTAGGAATTCATGAAGACGGAAAATAAATATAATCTTCTAAATTATATTGAGTTTTCATGCAAATGAATTGAGTTTTGGATGGCCATATACACTGGCGGAAAAAAATCCCAACACCAAGAAAGACTTGCGCTAGGTAAACGAAATTTGGTAGGCGTGTTTATACAACTGAAAGATGACATCGATTGAAATTTTGCGCTCCGAGCATAAGTGTAGCGTAGCTGGCGTCACTCATAACATGCAAATAAGGCTTGTTTTAAAAGCGTGTTACAAAGCTCGTGAGTATTGTTTTCAGTGAAATTTGACGTATTGCGTTCATGTTAGCCAGGAATGCCTTTAAGAAGACGAAGAAGCCATTATCAACAGCTCAGCGAGTTTTAACGTGGTCGTACAATTAAGCTACGAGAAGGTGGATTTTCATTTCGCGATATTGCAGAAAGACTTGGTAGGAATAATTCCACCGTGCATGATTATTGAAAGCTATGGTCAAGGGATGGTACTACATCAAGAAGACAGAGCTCTGAGCTGCCACGTGGCACGACTGAGAAGGAAGATCGCCGAATCTTGCGTACAGCTGTTGCGCATCGTACTGCGTCTGCGGCTGACATTCGAGCTGCAGTTGGTACCGTCGTGACCCAAAGAACGCAAAGAAATCGCTTACTTCAAGGACAGCTCTGAACCAGGTAGCCTGTAGCCGGTATTCCATTGACTGCAAACCATTGCCGTTTGCGCCAGCAGTGGTGTCAAGACAGAACTCACTGGAGGTCAGAGTGGAGATATGTTGTAATTTCTGATGAAAACAGTGTCTGCCTTGGTGCCAGTGATGGTCGTATGTTGCTCAGAAGGAGGCCAGGGGACCGCCTGCATCCAAGCGGTCTACAGCCTAGACACACGGGACCCACACATGGAGTTATGGTGTCTGGAGCAATTTCATACGACAGCAAGGGCACTCTTGTGGTTATCCCAAACACACTGACTGCAAATTTGTCGTCAGTCTGGTAATTCAACCTATAGTACACCCCTTCATGAGTAGCATTCAAAGGGGAGTTTTGCAACAGGATAACGTTTGCCCTCACACCACTGCTGTAGCGCAATGTGCTCTACAGAAAGTTTACATGTTACCATGACCTGCAAGATCACCAGATCTGTCTACAATTGATCACGTATAGTAGATCTTTGAACGGCACCTCCAGTATCATCCACAGTCATCAATGACTGCCCTAGTATTGACACAACAAATGCAAACAAGCATGGCATTCCATACCACAAAGTGGCATTCGGCACCTGTATGATACAATGCATGCACGCTTGCATGCTTGCCTTAAAAATTCTGGAGGTTACACCGGCTGTTAAAGTAATATAATTTCACATTTGCACAGCATTTTCTTGAGCTTAAATTGGCCAGTGATCTTGTACATTTAGTCAATTAAACATCTTCAATAGATAATTGCATTACCCAAATTTCATTACTCTACAGTAATTTTTTCTTGGTGTTGGGATTTTTTTTCAGCAGTGTATATCATTTATTCACTGTAAAAAATGAATGTTGTTTTTACAGCATAATAAAGTTAATTTTATAGTGACAAACTGTAAAAATTTCTAATTTTACAGTGTATTACCGTGCATTTCACAGTTTTAAACTGGAACCTAGCCTGCCAGTATTATACTAGTTTTTGCAGAAATTTTTTCTAAAGTTTACTGCAATAAACTGTAAATTTCTAACTTTACAATAACAAACAAAAATTACTAGTTTTACAGTTTATTACTGTGCATTTTACAGTTTTAAATTAGAACCTCGGCTGCCAATATTATACTATAAAAGCAACAGTTCCTTTTTTGCAGTGCAGGTCGTTTGATTGTGTTGCATGTAAAATAACCCTTAAATATTAGTTTGACGTAGAATATGCTTGTCACACGCAAAATTACACTTCACACCAAGATACCTCCAACTCAATTTATTGCAATAAACTGTAAAACTGCTACTTTTGCAGTACTAAACTGTAAAACTGCTACTTTTGCAGTACTAAACTGAAAAACTGCTACTTTTGCAATACTAAACTGTAAAACTGCTACTTTTGCAGTACCAAACTGTAAAATTTCTAATTTTACAGTAATAAACGGTAAAATTACTAATTAAACAGTTTATTACAGTTCATTTTACAGTTTTAAAGTGAAACCTCTTATGCGAGTATTATACTGTTGTTTTAACAGTGGAATTCAGCTACATTTCCTGGCAATAAGCTGTCAAATTCCTAACTTTGCAGTAAGAAACTAAAATTGCTGGTTTAACAGTTTGTTACTGTGCATTTACAGTTTTAAATTGGAACCTCGGCTGCCAGAATTATACTGTAAAAGCAACAGTTCATTTTATACAGTGTATTTTTTGTTTTTTAACATCCGTAATTTTCGACGAAAATTTCGACTATAATTAAATATTTGTTGATTCTCAAATATCTCAAATAACAACTCGTTGTTTTTACAAGCAAACTTAAAAAAACTACGTGCTAAAAATGTATTCCGCGTATATTGTTTGACTCGTTAAAAGCTTCACAAACTTTTACTTTATTTGAATTAAATGAGGATCCGATTTCATGTTTTAAACTAATCTAAATAAATTTTAAAAAGATGCAAATAAATGAAAGCATATAAAGTGATTTTTCATTTCTAAAATATTGAAAGTGCTTATAAAATTAATATTTTACGTTTCATTTCTTTAAGAGCGGTTCGTAATTAATTTAAGTAAAATCTTTTAAAGTCATAAACTTTCTCATGTTACATAGTTATATTATTTATTTTTATTTATTACCTAGTTAACTTTAATTATTACTGGAGTTCTAGTTAGCAAAAGTGCAAATTTAAAAGTTAAATTTTTAAACCCTACTGTTGAGACTTAAATTTCTTATTATCATATTGAAAAGCAATTATATTTATTTCAATAGATATTCACTTTTATTTTCTTATACCTAAAATTATATTTGCTTAAAGTTACATATTAACCCAGTTATGCCTAGCGTCCCTTTTTAAGGACGGTCCAAAAAAGGGTCTGAATTTCCCCAAAATGAACATTTCGACCAAATAATAGTATTTAATGAGTACCTTAGTATTGTCTCAATTCGTTATTAACAGATTGCAGCACACAACCATTGTAAAGTGTGTTCTGTAGCAGTTTTAATGTAATATTTATCAAAAATGACATCGTTCACAATCTCAAGAAAAAAATCTAAGTTTTCAAAGTTATTCCCAGCTACCCAGTTTATGTTAATTGCTTATTGTATTTCTTCTTATAAAATGTCTTTTTAAATATTATATCGTAGGCAGAAAAACATTTTAGTAAAAAAAGTATGCACCCTCTGGGGTCTATCAAAACTTTTAAAGGAAGATTTTTCTTTCCTTAATAAAACAATTATTTTTTACATGATATTTTAAAAATTATTTTTCCTAGTCCATTAAAAACTGTTTGTAACCAGTATACAAAATATCTTTGGAAAAAAAAAACTGTCAGGCATTAATGGGTTAACATTTACTTTTTCAATATATAAGAAAGTATTTACTTTTTCAACAACATGAAAAGAGAACATCATATCAGACGCACCATTTTAAAAAAAATGAATAGCTTCGTAGGTCTGCAAAATGAGAATTTGAAGCATTTCGGATAGTTTTACTTTAGTGTTCATGCTGTTTCAATGTCGAGTAAGAAGAATAAACGTTTTCAGTGTTTTTCATATCTCATTGATATATCCTTAAAATAGTGTAAAAGCGAAGGCTGGTAAAAATACATTTGTTGTAGATAACTGCAACTAAAATTTTGTCGTTAAAATTTAATTAAAAAGAACTACGAGTACCTCTTTTAAGGAGTGACAATAACTTTCGAAATGTAGTCGCTACTTTCTAAATTTTAGGAAATTAATTTAGCTAGCAGAAGAATTCAGTTAACTATTATTATTGTTATTATTATTATTATTATTATTATTATTATTATTATTATTATTATTATTATTATTATTATTATTATTGTTATAATAATAATAATAATTATTATTATTATTATTGTTTTTATTATTACTATTTCATTTATCAGTTCTTACGACTTTTTTTCAAGACCAAAAAGTAGACATAAGAAAAAAATAGTTCAAAATAATATATTATTGTACAAAATGATTAATAAATAATCATTGGGTATTATTAGGAATTTTCTATTTTTTAAATAAAATTTGTTTGATTTAAAACGTGCTAGTGATTTATCAATTATTTGTAATTCTTTTAAGTGTTTAAAGATCTTTAATTCCCTCTAAAAAGTAATACAGACTGATAGTTACTGAGCAAAATATGTTCCTCTCCACTGAAATAGCAAGAAAAGTAATTGTTAGGAATCGCTATAAACAGGTTTATTTTATTTTACTTATTTATTTAATTTATTCCTTTATTTATTTGTTGTATATTTCAACTTACTATACTACTTTTTTTTTCAAAGTAGCGCTTTACTGTAAATTACGAAAAACATGTAGCAACTTCAGTAGTTTCGCTTTTTATAGCGCACCCTTTCCGACAACTGAGTAAAAGTTATGTAACAGGATACCAATCGAATAGTGCGACGAAAGAAAACGTTTAAATAGATAGCAATAGAAGCAGTATCTTGATATATTATATATATATATATATATATATATATATATATATATATATATATATATATATATATATATATATATATATATATATATATATATATATATATATATATATATACACATATACATATAAATATATATATATATAATTTGTTTTGTCACACAAATTATTTGCCCTCGTCCATCCGTTGTTGAGATAAAAAGTCTTAAAGTCGGACGAAATTTGAAAACTATTGCCAAATTTAAAGACTTGGAGAGAAATTGACCACGTGATTTCATTGTCTGGTCTGCATCTGAAGAGCATCTATCTACAAATTGCGTGAAATATATCTGCCAGAACTCACTAAAACTCGCCAAATTTGGCGACTTTTCCGAAAACTCTCGACAGATTTTAAGATCTCATATTTTGATAACGATGTCGCAAAAGAAATATTTTTATTCTTCAACAAACATGTTTTAGAATGCTCTTTAAGCTGTTGCTTATCACGATCTTTTCTATTATTACACTATAGTTTGACTTCTAGGTTAGAAGGAAAGGCTGTTAAGAAATTACAGTCGAGCCTGCTTAATGGAATAGCCATTTCAATAAGATAAAATATTCTAATAAGTAGGATATTCTATTGTCCGGGCTAAAAAGAATGCATTGTCACGATTTAGTACAATGAAAATGTATTACATTAAGCGGGATATTCTTTTAACCGATATTTTAATAAACTGGTTCGACTGTAATTCCTTGTACTTGAGCAATCTTTTAATGAAATTAATTATCACGTAGTTAATTACGTTTCAACAACTCACACAATATGCAGTAGAAAATGTCAGTTATAAAGATAAGTTTTGATTTATACTCATGTTGTCAAAAAATCCTCTCTCAGAAAAATTGGAGAAAACATTTTTAAAAAATGCATAAAAGATGTTATTTCCAGTTACTGAAAATGTTTCCACTTCGTAAAGCAGAAAAAGTAAAATATTTCACATTTGAGCTACTTTTACTTCTCAGTGCACAATTTTAGAAGCAGTTCGACATTTCTCCATCGCATTTTATTACATCTATGCAATGCTCATAAAAATGCATACTTCTCGGATACGCAAGATTTCCCTCATTGTATATTTCAAATCGATTTTAGGCAAAAAAAGAGTATAATGACAAATAAGTATTTTTTTAAGAAATAAGAATAGATTAATATATGTAACATAAGTATATAAAAAGCATAGTCAGTAAATAATTTAAATTATAGATTAAAAAACTAAAAATACGCTTTTAGTGCTAACCAAACTAAAAAGATAATCTATCTGATTTCATAATATTTTAACTGATTTTTTTCCCACTGATTTTCAAAACTATTGAACATCCACTAAGTTTACATGCACTTATAATACATCAACATGTGTTAGTTTAGTTTTCAGTATTAGTATTAGTGGGAAATATATTGCTTTTAGATTTGCAAAGTAAGTTAATTTTATCTTTTATTCACAGTTACATACAAACAAACAAACCCACATGTGAAACTAATAAAAGCGTGTTAAAAAAATGAAACTTTCATGAAAAATAAGGGGCATATAGCGTGCCTAATTTCTGACAGTAACCAATTTGGCTAAAAAAAGGAAAGAAAAAAAAACAGGAAACTTTCCACACTTGCTGTTAACTGCACCCCTCGGGTGCAAGATCACGAGTAGATACATCTACATAATTACGGCTTCTGTTTGCACCAGTTCTGTTGAGCACCATTAAAGTTTAATTTAGGATTTAGCTCAACACACATGCCATAAAACTCGTTGATAGGGCAGGTGAAAATTCACAACAGAGCAAGGACACAAGAAAGAGATAGTACATCCATGTCCGAGCCAGAGTTCGAACCCGGGACCATTCCAACCGAGTCTGACTTATCGGACAACTTGACAAGGTGGCCAACTTTCCCACTAAAAGTCAATAACCTTTGTATAAGAAACCTGTAATCTTTCTGAAGAGCTAAATCACATTCCAAAAGGCATTCCGTCCTGGAGTGTTTCTCAAACAAATCAGGAGCCTTTCATTTATTCCATTATTAAGTTTTAAATAGCTGTGATACTTAAAATAAGCATAAGGAATTTTGTGTGACAGCATAAATTAAAGTATGATAACGTATGAGCACCAATTCGTATACACTGCTGTTTCTACAATATGATACTTACAGCCGAGGTTCCAATTTAAAACTCTAAAATGCATAGCAATAAACTGTAAAACTAGCAATTTTACAGTTTTGTACTGTATTGTTTGAAATTTTGCAATTATTGCCGTAAATTTGAATTGTATTATACTGTAAAAACAACAGTATAATACTAGCAGAAGAGATTCCAGTTTAAAACTGTTAAGTGCACGTCAATAAACTGTAAAAATAGCAATTTTACAGTTTATTACTGTAAAGTTAGCAATTTTACGGTTTATTACTGTAAAGTTAGCAATTTCACAGTTTATTACTGTAATAGTAGCAATTTTACAGTTTTATACCATAAAATTATCTGTATAATAATGTAAAAACAGCATTAATTGTTTACAGTGTGTATTGTGTATATTCTCATAAGAATTCGGAAACTCGTATTTTAAGATAGTACTCATTAGATAATTAGTCATGTAAGACTGCAATTATAAAAGCTGTAAATCATACTTCCAACAAATAAACAAAACCACGTTTTCATAAAATGTGAAGTTAATGTTTTTTTTATTTATTTATTTATTTATTGTTAAGTCAAAAGTTTCGCTAAAAGTATTCATCTTAGAAGCGTGACTGACAATTCGGTGATAAAACATATTGATTTCGTTAGCACATCTCAAAAGCATCGTAAAAGTAATAAATATCATCCCAAAAGAAATCTCCAAAGAAATGAATATTAACTCCAAATTAGCAAACACAGGACATCATGCTCACATGCTTATTGCTAATTTTTTTCCTGGTACATATTTCTTTCTTTTCCTTTTCTAAAAAAGAAGTAACCTTCACTCCAAAAAAAAAACCTACTCTGATTTAAGCCTCAGTGCCAAGTTTTTCTTGAGTTTTCTTCCGGAAATGAAAATTTACTTTTCTTTTTTCATGACGAAACAGAGTTATGAGTTAATTGGTTTTTACGACCTTTTCAACAGTAAACTTTTTTATGTTCGTCATTAAATATGAGTTCACAGAAGTTAACGATGTCTTAAATGTAATATTAAAATTTAACTCTCTACTGCATACTTTTATGGAGATGCTAAAATACGTTAATTAGGAAGCTGAGAGTAATGAGATATCATTAATTTTATGTTCTTCTCAAAGAATATTTGGCGTTTCTATATCACAAAAAATGCTTTTGGAGGAAATTTGTCCAGTTTCTCGTAATATTCAAAGTAATAATAATGTACAAATGTGAAATTTTATTGCTGTGCTGTATTTTAATGTAGATTAAAAATTGCTTTCAAAAGGTTTTAGTAGTATTCAAACCTACACGCGTAAAAGAGGCAGTTATTTAATTTATTTTAACATTAGAATACGAAAATAAAATTATTATACGTTATTTCCTAATTTAGGAAAGCGGTACTTTAAAAATAAAGTACCACATTCATCAATTTCACCGCGCCTTACTCTTAAAATATTAATTAACTTTTACTTCATTAAATTAAATGACAGTAATAAAATTAGTAATAGTAATAAGAATTGTGTTAATGATAATAAACAATACTAATGATTAAAAATTGACTAATGATATGATATAAATAAACTAATGATGATAATAAAAAAGACAATAATAATGACAATAACAATCCTAATGGTGATAATAATAATGATAATAATAATAAAAATAACAATACAAACGATGATAATGATAACGTTAATAATAATAACAATAACTATACGAATAATAATTAGTATTGTGTTATAATTTTAACTAGCGAACCCGTGTGAAGCTTTCGCGCTCAACAGTGGAAATTGGAAACAGGTTTTTAAGGTATATTTTTTGAAAAAAATCAAAATATAAGTTTTTCTTTTTTTTTTACCGAAAGGGGGAGAGATCTTTGAATGGATGTCTTACGTATTAAGTTAAAAAAGTGTTAATTTGCAAAAAAAAATTTTTTGATCAAAACTTTTTGTTAAATAAAAATAAAAATCAAAAATTATTACAATGATTCATCATTTAAATTGCTTACAATGATTAAGAACACTAAAATGAATTTAGATGTCACAGTCTTGGAAATTTGGCTCCTAATTAGGCTTATACCAATTCAGCTAATGGACCTCTTGCCTGAGATGCTATGCGTAATACAATCTATACATATAAAGATGACGGTGTTCGTTTGTTTGTACGTTTGTAACCGCTGGCCAGAAGCCCCCACAGCACCCACAGACCTGAAACTTGGCCCAAAAATTCGAACGTATCCCAGTAAAATGCACCTTAAACGCCAAATTTATAATTTCGAATTAGTTATTTTTAAATTATTTAATTAGTCTCATTTTTGGTGTATCCGCCATAATTGAGAGAGGAAAACGTTCTCACACCCCAAAACATTATATATCGTTGGAAAGGGTTTTTTTTTATGAAAAAGAAAAGTTTTAGCACGTTTCTGTCCGTTAATTAGGACAGGAGATATCAATTAATCAAATTTAGTCAATTTTCAAGGCCTAACTCTGTACGCAGAACTGAAACACTAGAGCCATTTTCCAGATCAGCTGCTCTTTTGTCCCTGAAGTTACTTTGCGGTTTAAATTTGCGTATAGATTGAAGCCTTGAAAATTTATTCAATTTGAATAATTAATATATCCTGTTTCTTTCTTTGCTTTCTGTCTTCTTGATTTATTTGGCGAATTGATTCAAACTTTAACATGACTTTAAGTGGAGTTTAAAAGATGGAGCGCATTTGAACTAAAGGATATAATAATTTTAGTTCAGAGGGGTCGGAGGGAATTTAAATTTATTCAGTTGAATTCCTCAAAATTCGGTGTTACCAAAAATGTCAGAATGGAACTATTATTGTTAAAAAAATAGTGATAGCTATTCAGTTACTCTTCATATTTGGCGTCGTAAAGTTTAACAACAGTCGGGAAATTTACCAAACCTCCCAGTCAGTGAAACACTACTTTCTCCACATCAAAGAAAAATAAAATGCTCTGGTAAGGAACAGCAGTTGTTCGCAGTCTAAAGAGTATTTTATTGCATTGTTAAAACATTTATTTAATGCGCCATCACTAAATTTTTAATAGTTCCATTCTGACATTTTCGATAACACCGCTATTCAGTTACTTTTCGTATTTGGCGTCGTAAAGTTAGGCAACAATGGGGAAATTTACTAAACCTCCCAACCACTGAAATCTTGCTTTTTTTGAGGGTCACTGTTAGATTGCAATCACTTCAAAGAGATGGTGCGAAAGACATTATATTTCTTTCTTTCTAATGTTCACATTAAAATCACGGAAGAGTGGTAGAGGCTAAGCTACCTGACGACAATCGGTTCCCTATGTTTATCAATTTAAATTTGGCGAAAATTTTACATTGAAATTACGGTTAAATCGGTGAATTATATCAAATTTCGAGGGCAAAATTGCTGTGGTCGTTGAGAGTTTTCGAAAATCTTGGCGCTACAGTTGTGTCAAAAGTTCCATTGAAAGGTAAAAATTTCGCTAAAAATAAATAAGTTCGTCACTCACACACACACACACACACGAAAAGAAGAAAAGTCTTAAGAGTGAGTTAAACTTTATTTAGTTAACTTCCTTTACATTTATTGCACGGGCATCGCCGTGCGGGTACTGATAGTAACAAAATAAATTAAAATCGATGCATCTCCTTCGGTAAAATATTTTTTTAAATATGCATTGCGATTTACCGATATTGGAAAAAAAAATCCTTTCTACTTCTCCCGACAAGACTTTTCGGGTTTTGGGGATTTTAACTCTCAATATTTGAACTCTCAGCAAGACGCGCTAACCAAATAAGCTACTGGGCTTCCATTGTGGAATGATATACATTAAAAGAATGCTTTAAAAAAAATCGTTTTTTTTTTTCGACTAAATATTCAAAATGTGAACTGCCTCTTTATTTTTCGACGAGAGTGGTGGGGAAAATATTTAAAATTATACCTTATTAATACGTCCAGCCTATGGAAAAATATACTTTTAAGAAATGTATCTTAAAATTAAAGATACTGTCGGCCTCGCTTAATCGGGTAACGGATTAACGAATACCCCGCTTTCACAAGTAAAATATCCTGGAACCAAATATTTCCCATACCATAGACCCAATGTTAAAGATCTCCGCTTAATCGAATAATATTTGTTGGAACAGACAGTATTCGTTTAAATGGGGCCGACAATATTGTATTCGTAAGCGAAAAATACTGTTACTGTTAACTGCACTTAATTATTCTCAAAGTAGTGTCCATACATCTTGGTTCATTTCTGCTAATTTAATTTACACTTCTGAAGGAGTGGTTATTAGCTATTACTAAATGTTAGAACAATTACTTAAAATCTCATCAGTAATTTTTTTACGACATAGCAACTAGTGACTATAATATTATATTTCAAAATGCTTCCGACAAGGCTAAATCCAAACAACTCTTAAAACCGAAATGTCAGATGGTTGGATAAGCCTGTCGTCTCAAAGAGTTCTACTTTGGAAAACTCGCTTCTAAAACGTTGCGATATTCTAACTCAATTTAGAATTCAAAGAAAATAAATTTAAAAAATAAATGGAACAAATGAACGATATCAACAAAAATATGTTTTACTCTAATTAATTACAACTGTTTTTTTCTAAGTCAAGAATAATTCTAAATCATAACAAATACTTTGACATTTGTTTTATCAAAAGCTGTGCTTAAAAGTTAAATGAGAACATTGGTTTTTATTGTATGCTCTTTTTTCAAGAATATGAATTTACATTAAGGTTTTTTTTCGCTAAAGGAAAAGCAAACAAGTTGCAATTACGGTGTTTTTCTTTTTAAAAAAAATCAGGTAAAGAAAAATAAATAGTTTATTGCTTCAGCCTTAACTCCAAATTTTGCACATAAAGCTTTCATATGTTGTGTTAGGCTAAATATTTTCTGATTGCTTCTTTTTTATCATTATTTTGTCAGAAAAAACATTCAAGTTTTTTGGACGAGTCTTTTTCTACAAGATGAGGAAAAAGTCATTTAACGTGTTTCACTCTGAACTTATTTGGAAGCATTAGGGAACATTAAGTGTTGCGCTCTTTTTTTTTTAATGTTTTTTCCCCCGAAGAACTTAATAATTTTAGCTAAGTACACATACTTAACTATTTTCCGAAAAGAGTAACAACAAAATTGAAACGGAAGAAAAACTAACATCTTATTGCCTTACTGAAAGTCTGCATTTATTATAGATATTATAAG
>JAXGGA010016125.1:0-27392 GCA_038373865.1 Uloborus plumipes | reverse complement strand
TACAAGCATGAAATTTTATTTGTAAAATGCTCTTAGCCATAGTACTTTGTCTACCAAATAAAAACATTGATTGCTAACTTTCTCATAATCCATAAACTGAAAAGGTTTAATGATAAAAATAAAAAGGGAGTGTTTTCTATGACTTTAGCGTGTCCTAAAAATGTTAGATTGTGGACAAACTGTTTAACCGCTTAGCAATACGATAAGGTTGGCCAACATGGTTTAAAATTACTTAAATGTCCAGTAGGGTGGGGCGAAAAATAAAAAGTTTTTCAGATCAACTTCTAATAGTTGCCAAAAGTTGTCTTTGGTGATAGTTAGCTTTTGTGCAAAATTTGGGAAAAATCGGTTAATATCTTCAGGGGGCGCTGCGATCGCAAAGTTTTATCATAGCTTTTTTTGGGATTTTATGGTTTAAAATATGAAAAATAATGCCGTTAGCTAATCTCATTGCAGTTTTTTTACTCATAAGATCTATTCATGCATTCAAAGCATATGAAATAACTCACAAAAAATTATTTTATATGATATATTTATATTTCAAGCATTTAAAAAGAAACAAAAACGTGAAAATAAGTGATTTTTTTAAAATATAAATATATCATATAAAATAATGTTTGAGAGTCATTTCATATGCTTTTAATGCATGAAAACATCTTTTGAGTAAAAAAACGCAAAGAGACTAGCTAAAAGCATTCTTTTTCATATTTTAACCATAAAATCCCGATAAAAGCTATGATAAAACTTTGCGATCGCAGCGCCCCCTGAAGATATTAACCGATTTTTCTCAAATTTTGCACAAAAGCTAACTATCACCAAAGACAACTTTTGGCAACTATTAGAAGTTGATCTGAAAAACTTTTTATTTTTCGCCCCACCCTAATGTCCAGACCCAATAATACCTACTTTACGTTTGACGTAACTAATTTTTAAAGTCTTGCATGGTAATCAGCTAATAAAAGAAGCAGTAAAAATTATCTTTTCATGAAAAAATTCTGTTTTATAGGTAAATGGTGCAAAATATCCGTATCTATTATCATTGATTTCTAAATCGCTTGCAGTTGGAAATCAAAGTGTTGGAAATCAAAGTGGAAATCAAACCTTTCTTGTCCATTTAACCTGTTACCGCCCGATGATCTATTTATAGATCACCTCTTTTCAGACACCTCACAAAAAACAATACCTTTTTATACTTTCTTATTCTTGGTTGGTTTCTTTACGCATGTGGCTACACCACTAAAAAGCTCTTGAACCTTTCTTTTCCCTGTCAGCCCAGAAGGCAACGTTCTAAAGTTTGTTGCAGATTTCTAATGCAGTATTCAATTCTGGGTACAACGGAATTTTTAAAGAGTATATTACACTTTTTTCACCTGGTTTTAATTTTACAAAACTTTATTCTTAATTTACAAAATGGATATCTTTAAAGATAAGATTGAAGAAAAGTTATCTGCTTTTTTGCTACCAGAAAGGTCTAGCTATGTATCTTGTTTTTCTTTCTCTAATCCATGTATTTAATTACGTATCCAAACAAGCACATATATACCACATACAAATGTATAAATATATGAGTGAGCATGAAATTAAGTCAGTTATGTTAAGAACGTAAATAAATCAATTATCTTTATACTAGTTTCTTTTCATCAACTCTGTTTAAATGCAAACAAAAGTAAATACAGTTGTTTAATTATCTCAAATTCACCGAATGCTATGTTAATTTCTATTATATACTTGAATTAATGAATTTTTTCTCTGCATAAAAGAAACACATTCAAATGTCCATTAAAAGTATCATTAACAGTTTTAGCTGACTCTAAAAGTACCCATTTTAAATGTTAAAAATTAAAATTATCAACAATAAGGATACTTAAGCAAACATTAACCATTTTATGCAACTCAGCCGCTATTTCCTCTAAGTGTACTTCCGTTAATATTCAAATGAATATTTTAAACTCCATTTGGCCTCATTTTCTAAAGGAAGTGAGTAAACAAAATCTGCAATTAGCGTAATTTCGAAAGTTATTTCTATTGTACTTCATTAACGGAATATTTTAGTGATTTTAACATTACCAAACGATGCAGATTGTAACAGATTTTCAGTTTTTGATGCTTATAACTGTGTTACTATTATATGAGTTAAATTTTTCAATCTTTTTCAAACAAAATTTCAGGAGTATGCAGAAAAAAATTGCTCATGGGAATAATGTATTAGAATAGGCGCATACAAATAAAAAATATATTCAATAAATATCTTATATTGAAAGACATTCTGCAGCTAAATATATAATTCAGCTTCGCAGAGATGGCCTATGACTCCTCCTTTTTTCAGGATTGTCCATTTTTAGGAAGGGGTGATACGCAGATGAAAATTGAGGAACGGGATTCACAATTGATGGGGAAATTTGAATGGGTAGAACTTCTACCCATTTTAAGGAATGAACTCGTTTTCTCATTTGATTGACACAGGCCATCTCGTCGCGGTTGAATTATATTTAGTTTCGTCTTTTATTTCGTTTTTATACATTCTCAGAATATATAACGCAGCTGCTGTTTATTTAGGATAAATCCATAAGCTCCCATTTTGTGATTTGAATTTCTTTTTGATTTGAAGTATAATTAAAGATGACGTTCGAAACAAATATTGTATTACTTAAAATAAACAGACAAAACAGAATTTTAACTATCAATATTCAAATAATGAAAACTGTTTGTAAAAATTATCATCTTAACTGCATCAGAAGTTTAATATTTAAATATCCAAAACAATAAAACTGCAAAAAAAAGAAAAAAAAAAAGGGATGGAAAACGTATTCAAAATCTTTAAAAAATATTATTACCCATCTTACTCCACACCCTAAAAGCATCTATAAAAGTATTCGTTGAAAGTTTAGTTGAATGTCAATCTCTGTCTTGAAAATAACGCGTATGCAATATTTGGAAAAGGTTTAGCGAGATATTCTCTCACTTTTGGAGCGATGTCTGTGCAATTATTAAAGAAAACTTTTGAACACACAAATAAAATTAATAAAAATAAAATAATAATGCTCAGTAAAATTTTAAATGTGGGGGTAGTTCACTCTTACAATGAGCCGTACAATTATGCATACCATAAACCGGGAATAGTTTGCGCACCGAGGGAATTGCCTACTTTTGAAAAAAAAAATGTATATTTTATAATATCGTTTTGTACTTCACTACCAGTGGCACTTACCTACTTCGCTTCACTTTAAAAATATATATGTCTACCTCCGGGAGTAAAATGACTGAAATTAGAAAGGTTATACTTTAATCTAGCCGTATGTTTATCAAAGATAGAAGACAAGTAAGTTTTATTTCATTCAGACTTCCACTTAAGAGGCCAAATAGTCAAATTAGTGAGTGCAATTTCTGTAATTTATGACTTTCTAAATAAATGGAGATACAGATCAGATTTAAATTTGTTATTTATATAATCATTGTTGTAGAACATCACATAAAGAAACTTTAACAAGTTTTTAAAAATATAAAATTGTTGCTAATTATTAAAATATTAGTTTTGAAGGACATTTGTAATAATAACAAAAAATGCCTCGCCACTGTTTACGAAAAAAAGGGCCGAGATATGTTTTTAAAAATAGCAGTACACACATAATTAAAAAAAATATTATGTGAAATATCAAAGATATGGTATCGCTTTCGTAATAATGTTTATTGAATAATAATGAAATATATTTGTAAATGTACTTTCAAAAGGAACTTATCAAAAGTGTCTGTTAATTACTGAAAAAGTATAATGAAGCATCTTATTGGAAATGAACCATCTCTTCCTTGAGCTATGATGACTTAATTCTCGATTTAAAAAACATCTCAATAAATTGGCTTAGTACAAGAAGCATGCACTTAACTTTATCTCACTTTATAAAATTTATATTATTGGATGTGGTGTGGTATTGGATGTGTTATATTACTGGTGGATGGCGCCTTTTTAAGCAAATATTAACACTAATGAATAATACTTAAAACTACTAAGGAAAAAAAATATTTACTTTTGGTAATCTTGAATTGCCTAACATTAATTCACAATGCCCTTCATAAAAAACGTTTTATAGCAAGTAGTATGATGCTATGGTTTTCTATCTCGTGGAAAAGTCAAAAATTTAAACAATTTAAGCATAGCTCTAGATATCCTATTCCTCCCTATCCCCCCTATTATTTCACAAGTTCTTGCAATTCATGAATGACATTTTTACTTTCTTCTATATCTAATATATAGAAGAAAGTAATGGACTCGTGAAAATTTTCGAATGTAGAATTTTGACGGATTTGCTCGTTTTGAGGTGCGCTGAGTCCATTTCGATCATTTTTGGAAAATGTCTGTCTGTGTGTCTGTGTGTGTGTGAGTCTGTATGTGTGTGACCAGTTTTTGTGGTCGCGTTAGGCAAAAACTACTGCAGGAAATCGAACACAAATTTTTGCACGTATGTACCACCATGCGAACTGGTGCCCCTGACTTTTTTTAGCGAATTACTCCAAGGGGGTGGAGCAATCGCACGGTGTATGCGCGTGGGTGATTGCTATATCTCATGAAGTAACCGGCGGAATCAAACGAAAATTGGTCCATAGGTAGACCCTATTGAGTACAGGTGCTGATTTAATTTGTGAAGCAAGCATCGATTAAATTTTGGCGCCAATCACCCCAGGGGGAGGGTGGGGTGATTTTTTCGCTTATTCAACAATGCGAAAAGTAAATTCATTAAAAAATCGCTTTCACGCTATTTAATTATCAAAACATCTGAAAACTTTCAATGATTTGAAATTTTTAACTGTTGCCAATTTCTTTTTACTAACAAATATATCTATCTATCTATCCGATGAGCCGTATGGCTCAAAAAGTAAAGGAGGACTGCGTACTCGTGCGCCTAGCCTATTACTAACAAAAAAAAATGTTTGCAATTAATCCAAACAAGGCTTTTGCAATGATTTCCAATTTCGCTCATTGATTCTGCACTTGGAGGGGTATTACGATAATTGGGAAATTGGAGCTGTCACCAACTATTCGGGCGAGTATTTGTAACCGGAATTCATAAGATAGATATAGAAGAAAGTTTCGTGACGGCCACGACAGCTAGTTTTAATTTTGTATTAAAACTCTCTAAAGCTTCATATTTAGTTACTACTTAAGGCAATAAGTATGAAACGAACCTTTGAAAGTGACAATCCTCAAAATTCCTTTGAGTACCGTAATTAGTTTTGAAATGTATAACAGAAACTTCTTTTAATTGCAAATAAATATTTCGTAGCAATGTACGGCAAAAATGTTTACTTTCATTTTTAATTTAACCGAAGAATGTTTATGTTCTTGAGAGTTGTTAAGTTGAAAAGTATTTCATAGTTAAGTGCTAATGGAAATTTAACTACAAATTGTGGACGAATAATTAATGTATATTTTCGTTAGATATAGGCTCAAATTAAGAAATCGTTTTTTATTCTTGTATGTAAACACAGTAAACGCTTTAAAGGCTGTATAATAAAGTTTAAAAAGAAAGCAATAATTTAAATTTTGACCATCTTGAATTTAATTTTGTTTTTCGCAATCACGAGTTTTGATATGTGTGTGTGTGCGTGTGTGTGTTAGAGAGAGAGAGAGAGAGAGGGGGAGAGAGGGAGAGAGAGGGAGAGAGGGAGAGAGAGAGAGGGGGAGAGAGAGGGAGAGAGGGAGAGAGAGAGAGAGAGACAATTTTCAGGACGGATTTCTAATTTGTTTAGTTTGAAACAGGTAAATTATCTTAACGATTTCAGTTTTCTCCATAGTCCCCTACCAATAGGAAAAATTTAGAAAAGTGGGATTCCATAATTTTTTGTTTAAAAATTCAGCTACGTTTTAAGTAAAATTGACAATCTTACTTGACAAAAGTTGTAATCCTACTAGAAAACTTTATGTCAATCTTGTTTTAGGAGATTTTCTAGCTGTACTGCAGTTGTTTCGTCAGTTTAGAAATCCTTATGAAAGTCCAATTCATGAGATAATTTCTAATAGTGCTACAGTTTTTTTTTTTTTACATTGCACTGGGGAAGTTGCGAGCAATTTTTATGCTGTCCTTATTCACCTCATAAAAAACAGATTTGAATGCAATCAAATATTTTCAATGAGCTCCTTAAATTTGCGTATGGTTTAAATTGAAACCTAGTAAGTGTAATATTGTGCTAAATTTTGAAACTTATATAAATTATCGATTGCATTTACTTGTAAATAACTTTATTTTTTCTTATTCATCTGCCACTGCATGTTTAATGCTTTTTTCTTTATAATTCAAAAGCCTGAAAATAAGAAAAAACTTGCTTGTACAATAGGGTGCATCGAAACTCACTTGTTCTTGATATCAAATTTTTGATAGTAAGGGAAACATTCTTTGTATTACTATTAGCAATTGAGATTATTTTTTGGTCTGAATCTATTTTATCGATAAATATTTTTTTCGAAGGAAATTAATTCCCTTAGTTCTAAAATGGCGGAAAAGTTACCTTACAATATTGTTCGTGATCTTAGTGAATATTTTTAGCGGACTCTGGGGTTGTTCTTTAAAAAAAAAAAAAAACTCTTTAATGTTATATATTTTTTAGTACGTATAATTTTTTTTAAATAAATTGTAGATCAAACTTTCAATAGTTAGAAAAGCTTCCATTTAGTGTCTTCAGAAGTGCGCAAAGTTACATCTCAGGTCGTTCATTTTACAAAATTTCTTAATTTCATGGTTTTTTTTTTTTTTTTTTAATTTTTTCAATATAATGAATGGACATTCTTAGTTCATATAGTGCGAACAAGTTGCGTTATGCTTTTGTTAATATGTGTTCACACTGTTGGAAATTTTTTTTTGATGCATGCTGTTTCACAACGCCCTGAATAAATGTACTGTGCACCTATGATAAGTTAAAATTGTTGCCACCTTGGCATAATCTTTCGTGTCCTAGGAGCGTAATATAAGAAAAGCCCATAGTTTTCCTTTTAGCATTTTCATTTCACCGATTTAAGCTTACGTTTTTATTTATATACATAATTTCACATATCCATGTAAACTCTCAAATATCAAATACTCCCGATAGCTATTCTTCTTTCTTAATGGTTAAAGCTGTCATCCGAAAAATACATTCTTTCTTGTTACTTGGTAAACATATCTTAATTGCATGAAATGAATGTGACATTTTAAATGTGCAGCATTTTAAACACATAAAGATATTTATAGTGTGAAAAGTTACCTTCGATACATTACTTCCGTTTCTACTGTTTTATTCCGACATTTATATGGAATATTTCTCGCGGAAAGGCTCTTTAATGTCTCATTTACTTCTGTATCGTTACATGCCACCGGTCTCGCAAGCCGTATGAAAGAAATTGCATTCGTTTATTAATATAATTTCCATGTCTTCAAACATAATTTAGCGATATTTAACATACTTCGTACCTTTCATCGTGCAAAAAGTCATATCGTTTTATCATTAAAAATAATTTGACAATTTAGTTTTTAAAACATTTGAATAAAAATGTGTTTCCTATCATTTTGACAAGTTTTTATTTCGTTTTCATTTTGAAACTGTATTATTGCTTTTATTGTATTTTTAATTATTTGACGACCTCTTGCTGCAAAAGCATTTTAAACACAACTGAATGGCTTGGAAGATGAAGGAGCTATGTTACATTTTATAAAATAAACACTCTGGACAATGGTAAGCAATGGATACAGGAAAGCAAAACAAACTTGGTGCATTAAAAAGTCGATGTCATTAGACCAATTTCAAACGTAGAGTAACGATAAAATCAGAAAAAAAAGCTGCCACCAACTGCAACAATAAAACTTTGAATTTTCATTACTCACAATTTCTGTTTTGTCACATAACCCCTTCATCTCCCAGCACTTCAAGTGTAAAGTAAAAGCAAAGGGGAAAGTACTACAAAACGGGATAGCTTATCTATTCTACGCTATATTTCTGATTGTGTACAAGGTACATTCCAAAGTTAGACGTCATTTAAAAGCATACACCTTTTCAAATACTAAAAATACCTTTGTCACATTTGCTCAATGTTATTTATGTGAAAAATACTGGTTTTACGCTTATACGATCCCGTTTTACCTTACCAAGAGTGGGTAAAACGGATAGATATTTTCATGTTACTACGTTTTTGCTGATTTTACTTTTGATTTAGTTTTTTGAACAAAATTACGCTACATAATTGTAAATTGAAAAATTACATTTAACAGAAATCGCATAAAAATGTGTTGTATTCTTCTTCTGCTTTGGAACAGGCTTTGTGGGCTAATTCTGGTAGCTTGAGCATTGTATCCAGCTTCCTTCTCCAGATTTCGATTCAAGATACAGAGCGTTGCATAAAATACATGCTTCATCCTTTCATCTTCATCTTCTGTAGACGATAACGTCCATCCTGGCTTACTAATGATTTTTTTTTTAGATTTTGCTATGTTACGTCTATTTCCTTCGATTTTTGCAAATGATGATTGTGGTTATTTTTCAGGTTCAGAGTAACATTTTTTAACTTTATCTGCCTGTTTTGCACCTCCACTTGGGTTTGTTTTACATCTCGTTTGATTTGTCTTTGGAACATTCAAGAGACTTGTTTTGGCAGCCCTTGTGTTCCACTTTCGAGTGTTCTTTCGTTCTTTTTTTTCACGTTCTTCCTCTTACAACTTAAGTTTATATTGGCTTCCTGTTATAATTGCTGTTTTCCCTCTTTTTCTAACGTGTTTATTTTGAGGTCTTGGTCCAATCACTTGTGGTGGAGGTAGAATTTCTTTGGGTGATATAGAAAATGACAGTGAAGGGCGATAGTATAGCCCAAGTCCTTTGTTCCCTGTTGAAATGAACGGTTTGATAAGGACTGCGTTTGTGCTAGTGTTATCAGTGCCCCCATCACTAAGTAATTAATTCAATACTGTCTCTAGTCGTTGTGATGACTGCAAACTCATTGATGCTATGACTTAACTTGAAGATCCTTCGGATCTGGCCTCGTTTCTTTTTTTTTTTTACAGATTTAATGGTTGTTGGGACAGCATGTTCTGAGCATCTGACAATGGGTGATCTTTTGGAAGAGAAGAAGCGAAGAGATATTCAGGAAAAACATCTGGGTTATATGCCAAAATGCTTGTTTTCCTGAACCCTATCTCAGCAGTTTGGACAAGAGTTGCTCGTTGAAATGCTGCATTGAACATCTTTCATACTTCGTAGATAGTAATCCCTCTGACAGGATGGTTAAACATCCACTTGTGAACTTCTTGCTCGCTTTGTGCTGCTTAAACACATTGACAAACATTAATGGAAATGGTAGGGTGAAACGGGACACATCAAAATTGTATCCCGTTTTGGGCACTCCAAAAGTGTCCCGTTTGGCCTGACCATGATGCTTTTGACAACATAAACGGCTGACCCTTGAACCGTCACTCACTAGCAATATTTAAGCACATGAAATTGTTGCTAAAACAGCTATGAACAAAACACAGTGCTAACCGGAATTGTTCCGAATTACGGAGAAGCACAAGGATAGTTGTTCTGCAGTCAAAAACATTAAAAAGTAAGTAAAAATCTCAATTGTAAACTTTGGAAAAATATTTATTTATGAAATACGTAACTAGCGTTGAGGTATAAGCTGAAAAGGCTGTCATGACGGTCGAGAACCAGTTTAGCCTGTCTCCCGCGAGATAGTACCACCAGTCAAGCTCCGAGACTCACCATCCCGTTCTGCCCGCCTATTCCGTTTTGAGCAACTCTCCCGCACATAATTTCACATATCCATGTAAAATCTCAAATATCTAATACTCTCGAGATCCTTATTTCTTTCTTAATGGCTAAAGTTGACATCGGAAAAATACATTCTTTCTTGTTACTCGGTAAACATATCTTAGTTACATGAAAGGAATGTGACATTTTAAATATGTAGCATTTTAAACACATAAGGTATTTACAGTGTGAAAAATTACCTTTGATACATTATTTCCATTTTATTCCGACACTAGCTGCGTGGCCCGGCGTTGCACGGGCTTTAATGTAGTGAAGGCAGTTTGAGAAAACTACTCGCCGCCAAGGTGCCTCACCTTTAAAGTAGTGAAGAAAGTTTAAACAACCTACTCGCCGCCAAGGCGGCTCGCCTTTAAAGTAGCGAGGAAAGTTTCAAGAAACCACTCGCCGCCAAGCCGGCTCGCCTTTAAAATACTAAGAAAAATTTTAACATACTTCCCGCTAAAGCGGCTCGCTAAAGAGCTTTCCTGCATTAAAAAGTCAATCGAATTATTTACACATAAAAAAGACCTAGCTGCGTGGCCTGGCGTTGCACGGGCTACCTCTGTAAAAATGTACTACACAACACAATACCCAATATAAAAATACCACGCACTTTTATTATGTGTTTAGATAAGTACCCATGTTGTACTAAACCATGACAAATCAAATTATTTAGATTAGTAACTATATGCAACCATTAAAAAAAGTTAGACTCATTTGAAGCCAACGTATATATGTGATACATAAGGAAAAAAACGTTAAAAGAATAATTAAACACTACCCAATATAAAAATACTATGCAATTAAATTATGTGTTTAGTACCAATGATACAAAGTAGTAAAAACGTTACAAAAATATGATGAATCATATTATTTGCTTAGATTAGTAACTATCTTAAATCATTAAAAAATAAATAAATAAATAAAATAATATTTGACTCATTTGAAACCTACTTACATACCTATTGCATAAGAAAAAAAGTCAAAAGAATAAGAAAACAATAGCAGTACGAAACAAAAACGATATCGACAATATCTGCGGTCTTCCCCACTATTTTTTTTAAAGTTAAAAGGCACGTTTGCTGTCAAATATCAAATTGCTACAATATGTCACAATTAAATATTAAAGGCTAAAATCTTTGAAATTGTACCAAACTAAAAGGAATTATTTGCCTTGTTATATACCACACAGCTAGGAGAGCCTAGAAACGCAGTAAAATAAAATGCTTGTAAGAAACGAAATGAAGAAAAGGGAGCCAACAATGAATTTAAAAGATGTCGGCATAGTAACGCAATAAAACGTTAATAATTTGATCAGAAAAGAGGTTTTCGAACTCAAAGTTCAAACGCTTGTAACTTTTTTTCTAGTGGAGATAAAAGCTTGGTTCTTCGACTGTAAGTCGAATCAATTCTGGGGTTAAAAATATCGCTCTATCCAATGATGTAAAAATCAAAACTGTGGAATAATTCGTTTATTTTTTATTGATGGTTTTAATGAACCAAGTATTGCAAGAAATCGGGTGAAGCCTTGCAAAAGGCAAGTTTAAGAATTGAATAACTCGTGCTGTGTTTAAGTTAGAGAATCGGAACAAACTGCATAGGACGGGTAAAATTTTTCTGCTTCCAACGATATATAACATTAATATGTGCAAGTAATTTTTAACCCCAGTATTCGGCGATTTATGTGAAAATTGCCTTGAATTAGAGTAAAAAACGAATCGCTTATCGAATCTTTTCAAACTGTAGCCTAAAGTCTTTCTGGGTAAATGGACTATTCAACACAAAAAGAATTTTTCAAATCGAACCAGTAGTTCCTGAGATTAGCGCGTTAAAACAAACAAACAAACAAACAAACAAACAAACTCTACAGCTTTATATATTAGTAAAGATTTTACAAATGAACTTTTAATTTTATACCACGGGCAAAGCCGTGCGGTTATGCTAGTAAATAATAAAATATTAATAAATGATAAACGAGTAGTAAAACTCATCTTTGAATGTTTTCTTGCTCTGATGCAATAAATTATTTAGCATTAAAATGGAGATTGCATCAATTTGCCTTAACATTTTTTTCTCTGAAAAGTTAAATGAAAAAAAAAAACTAGATTAGGTATGATTATGTGACGCAATGTCACCGCAACCACATCGACGGACAGATGGGAATGAAATTTGGTTCCAAACTCAATATTCCGGTTAAAGATACTAAACGGAGTTATAACATTTGCTTCACATTCTGATGTACCTCTATTTTTGGATGCTTAGGTATTCTTCTTGAAAAGTTTCACCCATCAAAAATTGCTCATATAAATCAATCATGCGTAATAGATCTTTGCTTTAAATCCCTGGCTTAAGGAAATATAACTTACTGGTTAACTGATTTCTCATTACCTAAGGTTTTTACCTTTAACTCACGCGGTGAAACGCAACATTGCTCGTAGTCTCTTTCTCTGGTGGGATCAATTCATTTTATCTACAAGTTTGCTGGATATCTCTTCGTAAATGACAGAATATCTGCTTTTCAACCCGGTTATTGACTATCCAAGAATTCTGATTTGTCTCTGTCAGATACAAAACAACAAAAAAGTATATTTTGGGAAAAAATGTCAGTTTAGTTTTCATGCATGATATATTCATAGCAGTCCACTTGTTTAGTGGTCAGGGAAGTCTGAGCCGAATGGAGAAGTTATACTGTTCTTGTCTTTTATTTGTGTGAATGTGTTGTTATGTTGTGAATGATTGCCTACCGTATAAATGAGTCCTTATGGCATGTGTGTACTGTAGAAGTCAGACTTTACGCCAAATTATGATACACTTGGTGAAGTAAAGCTGCGCACTCCAAATTGCTAGCTTATCTGGTACGAGTCAACAACAACAACAACATCAGATAAATGTAAAAGCTATGTTTAACGTGGAACTGGCTCAAAGTTACCCTGAAAAATGGATTAAAATCATTAAACCTTACTTTTTGCCTCTCTTCAGAGAATATTAATTAATGAACTGCTTTAGATACTGAGAAATTCACCATCATAGGAATTAAAAATACCTCATAACTAAGTATAATGTTACTTACGTAGAACAATTAGTAGGATTTTAACAATTTTAATTCCATATTCTTAAATGTCTTCTAAACAGAATCTTTAGATTTGTTGGTAGTTTATAATTTGTTGCAACATTTTTGTGAACTTTTTCTCAAAAATAAATAGTAGAGTATAAATTTAATAACCTCGTCTGCGGAGAGTTTTTTGCGATTTCTGATGTTTTTAAAATTTGGATACACAAAAATAAAATGTGAAGTGGTGCAAAAATAACTAAAATAGCTCAAAGTTAGCTCGGATGACTTCAATACTGGTGTTAGATACTAAAGTAATTTCTGTTTAAGTAAAACTATGATATTACTTTTAAAAAATGCATATTGTTTTAATTTTAAATTGTAAAATAAAATCAGAAAGTAATTTACAAGCATAATTTACTGTGTTTTAGTTTTTTCTTGATCGGACATTTGACTACATTTTGGCAAAAAATATTGGCAACCGTAATGAAATGCCACGCTGCCATTTTTATCACAACCGCATTTTTTTTAATTAAAAAGGAAAAAAAAAACTAATAAATGTGCAAGGGAGTTATATTTACTGACACTTTAACTATTGTTTGACTTTTTTGTAACAAATAACTTCGCGTCACTTAATGAAAATAATTTCTTAATGATGATCCTACATTATTTAAGAGGAAGAAACATACTAGTTCTTGCAAAATAAAAGTATCAGACATTATCTTACAATTTAGATGTATCGTACTGACATCTGATTACGAATATGTTGAATTTTGTGTGAAGCACATTACCTAAGAGAAAAAAAGCTGGGATTACGTATGCAGATTTAAATCATGATTTACACTAGCTAAAGAAAATTAAATTAGGTACATGCAAGAAATTGAACTGAGTGAAAAATATAAGTGCACATCATTACAAAAAAGTAAAACTGTTCATTTTAGTTTTCCAGTCTCATTTATCCACCTGCTAGTTAATGGCATTCGTTATTTTTCAAGATGAGATAGCATTTGCTAAGTAAAAAATAATGAAAATGACTTTCCTTGAAATAAATGGCACCGTAATTTAGATTCTAATTATTTTCGGAGCTAAGAAATAAATGTTATAGAAAAGTTTCTAAGATCACGTATGCACTTTATTATTAATTCAATTAATTATTTTGTTGATGATCTAATGCTTTGTGCGCATTATTGGTTTGATTAATTGAATATGCAAACCAAAAACTGAAGAATAAAAACCATTTCAAAATAAAATGTGAAATACGCATGATTTATTATTACTTTTACTATTATTTTATATACACAGTCCAGTCACATTAATGTGACCATCACGTACTTTTGACGTCGACGTTAAATAACCAATCACAGAAGGCACTTGGTAACACAGTACAGTTGAGTGTATATAAAGGGCATATAAGGGCTTTGGAAAACATTTCTATCGTTGGCGTAATGCAAAAACGAAGCAATGTAAACAACGTACAAAATGACATAATCATTGTCTTTCGGGTTAAGGGCTGAAGCATTTCCAAAATGGCTGAGTTTTTGAGCTGTTCGATTGCCGACGTAGTAAAAGTGCACCGTGCATAGCAAAATGGGACTGTTTAAAATCAGCGACATGGCAAATGTGATGCTCCAGGAGCCATAGATGACAGAGGCGAATGCCGGCTGCGGAAATGCGTTTGGGTTAATAGACGGGTTACCGTTGAGCAACTGACCTCCCAGGTGAATCAAGGGCAGACCAAAATTGTCACCCAAACCACTGTTTAGCGAACGTTGCTGCGTCTGGGCTTCCGAAGCAGAAGCCTGGTTAATGCTGAATAATGTCTATCGACGACGAACCCTGGAATTTGCACGCCAGTACCGCAGCTCGACGTCCATTGAGTGGCGATAGGTAGCATTTACTGATAAATCATGTTTTATGCTCCATCGGACTGACCGATGTTGCATTAGAAGGCGTGAAACCTTTGGAAGCAAACACCCTGCAACCATTGCCGGAACGGTCCACGCTGGAGGCAGGAGCACTATGATCTGGGATATGTTTTCCTAGGGTTCTATGGGTTCACTCATCATTGTGGAAGGCACGATGGATCAATACACGACGCATCTGCCCTAGCAGACCATATCCATCCCTATATGAATATTGTTTTTCCTCAGGATGATGGCATCTACCAGCAGGACAATGCGAAGTGCCAAACAGCTGCCAGTGAGTATGCATGGGTCAAAGGGCACCAGGATGAGTTTACCGTTCTTCTCTGGTCAGTACACTTATCTGACTTAAGCCCTATCGAGAATTTGTGGGACCATCTCGATTGGGTTGTTCGCGCCATAAATTCTCACCAGCTTAATATAGCACAGCTGGCCACGGCATTGGATTCAGTATGGCGCAACATCCCAGTAAACACCTTTAGGTACCTAATAGACTCTCTTCCTGCACGTTTCACAGCAGTCCGTTTGAAGAAAGGTGATTATTCTGGCTTTTAACAGGTGGTCACATTAATGTGACTGGACTGTGTATTATTATTAAAAAAAAATTGTTTTAAACTCCAAGAAACTATTTGGGTACAACCTCAGTTTAAACAAAAAAAAAAAAAAAAAAGCTTCAAATCCATGCTAAGTACTAATATCGAACAATGGAAATGCAATGTTAATTTCGCTTTGTATTTTGAACTGTAAACAAATTTTAATGACTAGAAAACGAATTTTTACTTAACTTTATGCATTAATTGAGTTTTATCCATTTAAAATACTTCTCTTTTCGTAACTGATAGCCCTATATTGATACTTCTAGTAGCGGTATACGCCCAAAATGTCGCGGCCGAAATGTCGTGGGCCAAAATGTCGCGGCCAAAATGTCGCTGGGAAAAAATGTCGCGGGCCAAAATGTCGCGGGTCAAAATGTCGCCGGTCCGAAATGTCGCCGGTCCGAAATGTCGCCGGGCCAAAATGTCGCGGTCTAAAATGTCGCTGGTCAAAATGTCGCCGGTCCAAAATGTCGCCGGGCCAAAATGTCGCGGTCTAAAATGTCGCTGGTCAAAATGTTGCCGGTCCAAAATGTCGCGGTCCAAAATGTCGCGAGCAAAAATGTCGAAGGTCCAAAATGTCGTGGGCCAAAATGTCGCCGGGCCAAAATGTCGCCGGTCCAAAATGTCGTGTGTCCGAAATGTCGCCGGTCCAAAATGTCGCGTGTCCGAAATGTCGCCGGTCAAAAATGTCGCGTGTCCAAAATGTCGCCGGTCAAAAATGTCGCGTGTCCAAAATGTCGCCGGTCAAAAATGTCGCGTGTTCAAAATGTCGTCGGTCAAAATTGTCGCGTGTCCAAAGTGTCGCGTGTCCAAAATGTCGCCGGTCAAAAATGTCGCGGGCAAAAATGTCGCCAGTTCAAATGTCGTCAGACAAAAATGTAGAGGATCCGACATTGATAGTACCAAAAATTAAATTATATGAAAAGGCTTTTTTACACCAAATTAGCAAAAGATTGCTAATTGCTGTTGATGAACGTGTGCGTTAATGATAGAATGGACTAAAATTTTTGAAAAATACTAAAAAAAAAAAAATACCCTTTCGGCTTGTAACCGTTTCGAGCGTTTTCCGAGAAACAAATAGTTTTCAAACAAGCGTCCGTTATTTATTTACAATAGCTTATTTCACCGTGACTCGCTATCTACCAACTTAAAAACGAATAGATTAGCAGCTCAAGCCAAGTTTAATTGATATCGAAAGGAAAATTTATGTGTTAAAAAAGAAGTTGAAGAAATGTGAAATGAATAAGACAGATATACAATGTTTGACATTTGTTTTTGTTAAAATTTCTTACATGATCGAAAGCAAGTCTATATAATTTAAGTGATAGAGGTGTTTTTATTTTCTTCTTCATAAAATGTGTAAAAGAAAGTATTGGAACAGTGAAAAATTGTCAATTTGGAAGAATTTACACGTTCTGATGTGTGCTGAATTCAATTTTATCGTTTATTTTTTTGGGGCGACTCTACCACAAAACTTACTGCATAAATTGGAATGAAATTCGGTACATACATATACCAACGAATATGTGGTTCAGTGCTGATTGGTTTTTGCCGCTAGTTCTTCCAAGTTTTTACATGCAAGAATGTAATGGAACGTTTACAGCATAGCGTGATTACTATGTCTGAAGAAGGTTCAGACGAAATCAAATAAAAATTGGCCCATAAGAAGCCTTCAGAAGATACGCCACATCATCGAGGAAGCAGAGCAATTGAACTTTTTATTTTTCATTATTTGTGAGTGATGTATATCAAGAAGTAATGCAAGTATTCAGACAAAATTTTGTTCGTAGAAGAATCTTAAAGGTAGAGATGCTTATTCATTTCTGGCGTTAATCAGCTCAGACATAATACTGTACCTTCGTTACAATCAGTATTTAAATGTGGAGTTGAATATAATACCATTTTTTCTCTTGAAATTTCACCTCCCCTTCCACCACTTAGTTGTTACAAAGAAAGCAATAATTACATGAACAAATTTGATTTCAAACGTCCCCAATAACTCTTAAAGAAAATGTTCTAGAAGAAAATTGTCGGCTACGCGGTGATTAAACGGTATTCCTTTTTTGCAAAAGGCAAAAAAAAAGCCTTTACAGCAAATTTATTTGTTTAATTTCTTAGTGTGAAAAAAAGAAATAATCCTAAATATACTTTAAAAAAAACTAAAAAATACGCTTTTAGAGTAAATCAAATTCAAAAGAAGATTTTGAAAACTGTTGAATATCCGCTAAGTTTACTTGCACTTATAATATGCATTTTGTGGACGATCGATGCCCTACTCAGAACTAATGGCAAATGCACTTATTATGCATCAACATGCAATATAGTTTAGCCTTTAGTAATAATAATGGTTTTTAACATATTACTTTTACGTTTGTAAAGAACGTGAATTTTATCTTTGACTCACAAGGGGACCTTACAGGTTATCACTCACCGATTTTGATGAGTTTTATATATTATGTAGAGGGACCCACCCTAAGTATTTTAGCAAAAATATATTCCTCAATGCGCCTTAGTTTTTGAGATATAACGATCCAAAGTTCAGCTCGAAGTTGTTACAGAGGTACGGTTGAGCAGTGGGCACAACAGCGGCCGTAGCCCAGTGAGTAAGGTCCCCCACTCCGACCGCTGGAGGTCTGGGGATCGAGTCCCGTGAATTAACAATATTAAAAATTGAAAAAAAAAAAAATATTTTCTAAATGAATAAATAAATAAAATAAAAATGAATAATTAAACGATTTTCCATTAACTATCGAATTTTTTTCGATATTAAAGAAAAAAAAAATACGTCTCGGGACTCGATCCCCAGACCTCCAGCGGTCGAAGTGGGGGACCTTGTTCACTAAGCTACGGCCGCTGTTGTGACCACTGCTCAACCGTACCTCTATAATAACTTTGAGCTGAACTTTGGATCGTCGTTATGTCTCGGAAACTAAGGCGCATTGGGGCATATCCTTTTGCTAAAATACTTAGGGTGGGTCCCTCTACATAATATATAAAACTCATCAAAATCGGTGAGTGACAACCTGTAAGGTCCCCTTGTCAGAGTTACATACCTACAAACAAACAAACAAAAAACAAACAAACCCACATGTGAAACTAATAAAAGCGTATTAAAAAGGAAGAAATTTAGCGTCCCTGGGCCCTAACAGCCCTGAATAAACTATGGCATTATTTTGGTACTTAAATAATTTAAGCGTTAGAAGAAATCAATTTAGTTACATTTTTGTTAATAAATTAAGCTAATTTTCTAAACTGTTACGTTTAAAAAAGTTACTAAACAGGTGTATTTATCATATCGAGATAAGCTTATTAGTAAAATTGAGCTACATAATTAAGCTGCATTGAATTTGTGAATTGCTGGAAACATTAAATCTGTACTATGCACTTAGTGTCATTTAGGAACGGCTATATTTTGGACTGGAAACATTTTGGACCGGCCGCCTTTCGGACCGGCGTTATTTTGGACCGGCGACATTTTGGCCCGGCGACCTTTTTGACCGGCGACATTTTGGCCCGGCGACATTTTGGCCCGGCGACATTTTGGACTGGCGACATTTTGGACCGGCGACATTCTGGCCTGGCGACATTTTTGACTGGCGACATTTTGGCCCGGCGACATTTTTGACCGGCGACATTTTGGCCCGGCGACATTTTGGGCAGACGATATTTTGGACCGGCGACATTTTGGCCCGCGACATTTTAGCCCGCGACATTTTGGCCCGCGACATTTCGGCCGCGACATTTTGACCCCAAACCTCTAGTAGCACAAGTCAGTGTCTACAACAAGGGGCAGGGATATGTCAGAGACATTTTGAAGTGAAAAAAAAAAACATCAGTTAAAAAATATAAAATCGAGCTTTATATGGACCTTAGGTCCCCTAAACTATATTTGGAGAAGAATATCCAGAATATTTAGAATAGAATAAACTATATTTTGAGAATACATCTCAATCAAAAATAATTCTAATAAAAACATTTGAATTCTTTACGAACAAAACTAAAGGCGATATGATCCAAATGAAGATATAATTCAAAATGTTAAGAGACCGTGCAAAAGATGAGATTGAAATATATATCCTTTTCATAAAAGTAACAGGTTGCCGGAGTAAAAAACAAAGTATTAGTATTTTTACTTGCAATTTGAAAACTAAATGCAAATGTTATTCTGTGATACGTAAGAACACTCTTAAAGTTAATAAAAATTGAAAAATCCAATTCCATGCACATATATGATTTTAAACCCTTGTTATAGTCTCTATAGTTCAGCTCTTAAATGTGTTATTGAAAGATAGTGTTAAGTGAATTAAGTGACAAAAGACTGAGCTTTATAGCTTGGTTAATCTTGGTCATACTTAAGAGAAACTTTTTGTTCTCGAATTGTCCCTTCATGCTTTTTAGTTGCCTAAATACAATGCAAAAGACTTGGAGACCATATAAAATGTTAGATTTCACATTTTATAACTATTTTTTCACTTTGAACTTTTGGTTTCAGATGAAATTCACAAACTTAAGTCTAAAAATAAACAAAAGTTCAGAAAAGAATCTAAATGTTCCAACTATTGTTGCCATACGTCTCGGATTTCAAGGGACAGTCCCGTTTTTAGAAACATTGTCCCGCGTCCCGGGGAACCTTGATACGGGACGGCTAAAGTCCCGTATTTTTAAGCTAAGAGCAAACTTTTACAAAACGAAACATTATTTTGAAAAAGTAATAGGTAAAACAAAAAATAAGAGAATGGAGAGATAAGAAAATAATTTGCATCATGTTTTTCTGTTCTAAAGTGTAATGTTAGTGTTCTGTTCAGTTAGGATAGAACTCATTGTAACAATCAATTCAACAAAAGTGTCGTTCATTGTAAAAATGTAGCTCCTTGTAAATGAATTTATTATAACTTATTATATAAAGCACTTCTCAAATTTTTCCTTATGAAAGAAATATAACTGTTCAACTTATATTAGTCCCTAGATATTTATCTTTTGAAATTTGCTTTGCTTCGCTTTTATACTAAAAGGCGTCACTAAATGTTATTCCATTCAGTAAACAAATAGGCATTTTAAAATATGAAGATGTCCGATTTTTACCACGAACGACAGAAGTATAAACTGCAATGAGCTTTAAAGGAACCTGAAGACACATCAAAACTTAGAAAAAATTATTATAGCATTAAAATCAAGTATCATGCATAATTAAAAACAAATTACGACATGATATTAAAATAATTATTATGTTATCATACTGAAAAACTGTAGAGTTTTTCCCCCGTAAAGATATTGAATTTTTATTTACTTTAGGCTAAATGTCCTTTTGTTAGTGTAAATAGTAAAGTTCAATTATATGTCTCCATAGTTGCAATCCAAATTTTTCTTACCGACGTATTAAAATTATTTTGCACGTATTCAAATTTCCCCAATGGTTTGTGTAGCATTTTGAAAAAGTACATACAAAATATTAGGACGAAAGTCATTTATGTACTTGGAAGTACCTGGGGCGGGGCCCCCTACCTTCCTGTCTTTTCATTGGGTGAGAATGGAGAGCGGCATGAGCTTGGACCCATTGTGAGCTGGTAAATGTGCCAAGAGGAATTGCTTAAATTTAAATAACGTTTAAATTTAATAAAGCTAACATGAATATAAGTACAAATGAAAATAAAAAATAAAAATATCTGCAAACCGGAGATTCTTGACGGCGAACCGCCGAGAATCACCGTGCGCTAAAGTTGCCTGAGCAGGGCACGGGGCCTGTTATGGTTTGCCGGGTCAGTCGGATAACAAAATATTAGTCATCAGTAGAAACGACTATTGTATTTTTCACTTTAACCCTACACTGCATGATTTTTTTTTCTTAAAAAGAACTACATATATTTTTTAATGTAATAAGAAAACATTGGAAACCATTTAAAAAAAATTAATTTTGAGGATATATGGTTATATTTGCTTTAAAGATACCTAATACTTGCTTTTTATGCTTGAGTAGCTTTATGTTTGGTCATAAGGAAAAATAGTCCATGTATTCGAATGGCAACGCTATGCAGTGTAGGGTTAAGACAGTACCATCTTTGGGGGGCTCAGAGAGGGTGTTATCCCCCCCCCCCATCCCTGGTTTTGGGAAATTAATGCAGTTTCATATAAGTGGGGGTGACTTTTTCTGTTTTGGTATAACTTACATTGAAAAAAAACCTCCCCCCCCCCGGCAAAATTTGAAATGATTGGCCTGCACGAGGCAAAAAGGTTTTTGTTCTATTAACAGGAAAATAGAAACTTTCACAATATTTAGTGTTAAACCTTTTCCGACTAGAATTTATGAAGAAAAAAAAAACTATGCAATGGCAAAGAATAGTTTTTAATTTATATGCATTTTCATATGCTCATTGTGTATTTTTTTCTTCATGTATATTTGTGATTAACGTTTGATATTATAGTCAAGGTTGTAAAAGTTCAAACTTTAGACTTCGTCGCTCACCCCACCCCCTTCCATAAACCTGTCCCGTATTTACAGTTCGTAAATCTGGCAATCCTGGTTACAACAGTAAAGTTTATTTCTAGTTACCTCAACTAAGATTAACCTATGCTTATATTTCTATACTTTGAATTTGATATTGAATTCTAACTACATTAACCAAAACTACTATTTTAACTTACATTATAAAACCAGTACACGCAACGCAATCTGTACATGACACTGTTAACAATAATATCTCAAAATTTGGGGGTATGCTTAAATCATATGAACTCAAAGAGAATCTAAACTTCTGTGTTGATTCAGTAAGGAGTAAAAAACAAAACGGCTGAATAGTTCATTTTGAAATAGTGATTAAAAACTAAACATGACATAACAAATATAAATATACCCATTTACAAAGAATAATAACGCAAAAATCCATAACATAATCCTTTATTTGCTCATAATAAATTTATATTTATAAAAAAAGTAGCTTATTCAAAGTCAATGCCTGGAATAAATAATATTTTATTGTTAATAGCCCAAATTATGTGAAAATTAACTCACGTATTACTTTATTGCACGCAAAATGATACATTACTGAATAAGGAGTACTGAATAAAGATACATTAAGAAACGAGTAATACGCATGAAAACGGTAACAGCTATTGGAGCAAAAAAATTTATATTTAACATTTGCAATACTGAGCACAACTCCTCATATTATCGTATTTTAAAAGGTAAGCTGAAGGACGTAAGCGCTTTTTACATATTATTCATTTATTTTATTCAGAAACTGGCTAAAGGGTACTGAAAACAACTGATCAAATCAATAATAAACTGAGCTACAAGCTAAAAGGTAAAACTTAATTAAATGTAGAATCATTAGCATGAAATCATTTCTTTACAAAATTTCTACTATATCTCATCACGCGCATTATTAAAAGAAGATAAATCACTTTTTAAAGCTAGCAGATAAATTTATCGAGGACAAATCATCAAGGAGGAAAGTTGTCGCTGTTCTTTTTCTCTCAGTAAGAATTTGCATCCACTCTATCTCCCTCCTCCTAACTCACACCATCTATCCATCCCCCCCCTCTCCTACCTGACTCGATCACGATCTCCCCCTTCGTTTGCTCTGAATCGACAGACTAATACTTAGAAATGACACGCTATCCCAAGAAGGTAATACAACGACTGATTTATTCAAATTACGCGAATGTGAAGTCTCTGATTTTTCCCCTGAGTTAACTTGTAATTGGCAAACAAAATAGACAGAAACTTTCGAGTTCCTCCCTTTATTGACCGAGGATAAATGAGTTTTGTTTCGAGAAACTGCGACCGGTTGAGCAAATTATGCCAAGCAGTGCGTTTTAAATAAAGAAAATATCAAATCGAATGGCTACATGAAAGAAAGATAACATAGTTAATATAACCCGCATGATTGGCGAAAGATTTTCCAAATGGTATTGCCGAATCTAATCATGAAATCCCCTGTATTGTTTATATTTGGTGAGCGCAGGAGGAAAGTTATGGGTGTTTATTTATTTTCTAAGTCTACACAAATGCGCTTAAAATATACATTTAGAACTCACGTGTAAGATGTTATATATACCTCTACTAAGGGCATATTTATATTGCTATCATGTTATTAGCAAAATTATTCCGCAATAGTTGTACTTTATTTTCAAAGATTGATATTTAAGAAAATACTACTGGTGACCTTAAAAATCATTTTATGATATCTCTTCATCTAGTTAGTGTTTTTTTTTTTTTTTTTTTTTGAAATTGCAAAACTTAACCGGATACAAATGTAAAAGTACAAATTTTAAATTAACGTTTTTTTTTCCTTGGAATCAATGTATTCCTGCCAAGGTTTCTCGCTGTGACTCTATTTGTTCTGGATGTATATGAATATAAATTTTTAGTTTTTTCGTGATAAAGTGTGTACTTATAATTCGCAAGCTGAAACGATTAATTTGCTTCAAAAAATGATGGGAACGGATATTTGGCACAGATTTTCTCAAAAAAAAGGCAATGTTTTAAAAATAAAATACCCAAGTTTTAGTAAAATAATTGAATATTCTGAGAGAGTATCCTTTACCTGTTCAAAAATTTAAGTAGAGCCTCGGACACCATTTGAGATCTATTGGAAAACCGATATTGTTAAAAAATTCCTTATCAGAGTTTTCACAGAGTATATATTATAAAGAAATTTTACCGATTTCGCACATAATGGTTATGAAATCTTCGATAAATAACACAAACACTATTAAAGTCACATTGGATTTAAAGTCTTATTTTTCATATAAGACTTGCTTTTTCTCAAGTCATTGCTTGTAAATTAATATAAAATATGTAGTTTGTCTTTATTTTTCGTTTTACTTGAGTTTACGCTGAAAATCTTTTAATGTAATTCAGTCAGACCAAAACTAAAGTACATCACTATAAAGCAGGATTAAATGTATGCACAAATTCCAATAGGACGGCATTCAAGCAGAAACCAATGAAATTACATCTCATTTATACTCATCTCATTTAAATTAAACGCAGCTCAAACGCATAGATCGGTGGACCCTCACTATTGTTCGTCAATAATAATAGAGTTCATTTTCGATTCATTATCAAAATGAGGAAGTCCCATTGAGAAAAGAAAGTCGATTTATTGAATGCATATCATTATCACGAACAATCCTTTCCTTTCCGAAGTCAGGAAAAATGAATTTAATTTTAATTGTTTCGTTATACAAAGGAATATGAAAAAAAAAAATTAAAAAAAACCTTGCTCTCTTTAGTGATAATGAGGAAAAATCCTGAAAAGTGATTTTTTAAAGTTTAAAGGTAGTGAACATAAAACGGTAGTGTATGGAATTCATATTCTTATTGGTACATTTTGAAAAGTAACGAACAATATCTTGACTTTTTACAGAAGTAATTTTTCGGACGAGTCCCTCACTCTTACTTGAAATGAGCACTAAATTATCATATAGTGCAAAACCAGTTAACGAAAAAACCAAGTCTATGTTTCATTAAATGTATGATGTCCGTTCCTAGAGTGTCCTATTTACATTTATTTCTAAAGATAATTTATAATTTTCGATATTAACGTAAAACTTTGAAATAATTGCAGCACAAAAGGGGGGGGGGGGGTATTCTGCTCTAAACCCACAATTTCATGAGCACATCTTAAAACAAAATAAAAAAAAAAACATATCGCACGGAGATCTTTGTTTGTCGCACAAATCTTTTATTAAAACCATAGATGTATATTACATTAATTCTGAGAGGAGTAAATTGTTTCATTAGAAATACATAACTGTAACTGTTCGTAACCGCATAACAGGTTGCTAAATGACGGTATTAAATCGTAGTAAATTATTATTGGTATTCAAGTAAAAAAGTGTTCTAAAAATGATTTCTTAAATAAACAATTTGTATTTAAAAGTAGAAATGCATTTCTAAGTGAGGAGGTGCTATTCATATATTTGGGAGAACTGAATAAACTCATGCAAAGCTTTCAATTTCCCAAATTTGACATTTGCAATTACAAAAATCCTTGCATTTTCATAGTTCATTCAAGTTTGGCAAAAAAAGTTTGTAAATTAAAAAGACAAATAATAAATTCACGGACCGTTTTACACAAGTTGTTCAAATAATCAATATAAAGTTTCTAATCGTTGGAGTTGCAGAAATCTTTCTACGGAATCCATTTTTCTTGGCAGAAGCATCATTAATTTCCGCTTTGAACTGAGAATTCTTCGAAGTTTTACGTCCAGATTTTTTCGTAATTGAAAACAGGAAGTAACTTTGTTCGTAGTCCTTCAAGAAACCAATTAATAATCGGAAAACATTTTGTGAAACTTTTCCTTAAAAATCCGCACAAGAAAACGTGACATCGACTAGATAAAAGTATGTAGCTTCAGAAAAGAAAGTCCGCAATCTGTATGTTTTGTGAGACATTTTTCTTCAAAGCGGGTAGCTTCCTTCAAATGATGAAAATTCATGCAAAAGTTACTTCTAAAATTTAAAATGAAAGGAAATTCTTCCTAATTGTACCGATTTTTGATACTTTTGCTAATCCTACTTACCAACAATTCCTTACTTCCGAACCATATTGAGTAATGGATACTCTTTTAAACCGCAATTTTTCGCAATGGCACCAATCCTTGAGTAAATTTACTTAAGCATTAAATACTCAATAATATTAAAAAAAATACACTTTTCACTATCATTAATTCTAAAGGTTTAACTATATTTCATGATACTCTAACTGTTTTCCCTTTGATTTTCAAAACTATTGAATTTCCGCTAAGTTTGCATGCACTTATAATACATCAACATGTTATACAGTTTAACCTTTAGTATTAAATCTATTACTTTTATGTTTGCAAAGAACGTGAATTTTATCTTTTATTCAGAGTTATATACATACAAACTCACAAGTGAAATTAATAAAAGCGTATAAAAAATTGAGTGAACTGAGCATTTTAAAATGTTGTTCATGTACCAATATTTCATTGTTGGAAATTAAGGATTGTTTAAAAGCTACATTAACAACAAGATGATTCTACAAGACGACGAGCTCGTCATCTTGCCCCGTGCTTCGTTTCGTCATCTTGCCCCAGACTGCCATTTTTGAAGGATTCGAATTTATTTCCATAAAAAATGCATTTATTTGGTGCTTATTCATATAAATAGGTAGTATTTAAACTAAGGTGTACATTAATACTAATGAGAAGCAATAAATCTTACCTGTATTTGCATCAGAGCTTATTTGCACATGGATAAAAGTTAGATCGCGGCAGAGGTAAACCAGAACAACTTCAGAACTGTCTTGAAAATAGCGATTTCAGCGACTTTAAACTATTGCTGAACCGTGAATAGATAGAAGAATCTCTAATGACCAGTTGATGCTAGTACCTAGCGGGAAATGAAGAAACTACGAAATTCGTCATCTTGCTCGTCTCGTCATCTTGCCCCGGTCTCCCCTACTATACTTTAACAACAACATTCAAACAACATTCATTTTTTACAGTGTAACGTTGAGTTATGTCTTGCTTAGGCACAGTTAACACGAAGAATTAATGGAAGATAAAATAGTTTAAAATACTGTATGAAGTTAAAATATGCCAGAAATTAGTGGCACGTTGCCAATTACTAAGCCGCAGCTGACACAATGATTTAAATAATGTGTAAATACACGCTATTCGATTAAGTAAACACAACCCCACTACTGCCCGAGAATAGAGGTAGAGGTACGTTAAGTGATGCTTGCGAAGTGCTACAAACTTTACAGCTGCCTCCGGGACTGCAATGGATTGTACTGTTAATTGATCAAGCTTGTAGATGACGTAGTGAATGTGGATGCTATCCTGCTATGAACATATCTTTTATCACTTTACTTCTCATGGCAGTTTATTTGTTTTGCAAATTTTAGTTTCTTTCATTTTGTTTTTAACTATCGAGGAAAAAAGAAAGGGTTGTAAGTTTGACATGTCTTTGTATATGTCTGTGGCACTCAACACATCTCTCATCACATCTGTTTTCTTTCTATCCCTTAGTACAAAGCAGACATAACTTGAAATTATTAATATAAATAAACTTTTTTGGTCAACCTTTAGTGG
>JAXGGA010016124.1:0-27400 GCA_038373865.1 Uloborus plumipes | reverse complement strand
TATAGTAAAATATATATATTAGGCTAAAAAATCAAATTTCATTATAAAAAAGCATTTCTTGGAAATAAAAATGAGCGATAAGGTTTTTAGATAAGAGAAATTATGAGATTACCAAATCCAAGCTAATAAAACATTTGTTCGCGCAGTCGGAATCAGAGTCCTCACAGAAGATTACTCAGAAAAGTACTTTACAAACATTATTGATCAAAACCATTTTCTTACAAAGTTAGTTTGAAGGAAATCCGACTTTAAGTTCAGGATCAACATTCAACTTAAATTCCCCGTAGACGCTAATGTTATTTTTTTTTCTGAACGGTTCAATATTGAACGAAAAATGGTTCAAATCAAAAAGCGAAATGTGGGAATGTATGGGAAAGCCTCTCCGAGATCTTTCAAACGAAAAAAAAGTTTATTCCATTCGGACGGTTCACTCAAAAGTTATTAGGTGGGGAAAGGTTGCTTGAACGGTTCAATGTTGAACGAAAAAATGCTCAAATGGAAAATTTAAATACGGTAATGAAGTATCCTTGCTGAGATCCTTCGAACAAAAAAAAAGTTTATTTAAATCCGACTGTTCACTCAAAAGTTATTAGGGGTGACAGCTTGATTGAGCGGATCAATGTTGAAAGAAAAATTGTTCCAATCGGAAATGTAAATACGGGAATGAAGTATCCTTGATAAGATATTTCGATCAAAAAAAAGTTTGTTCAAATCGGATTGTTCACTCAAAAGTTAGCATCGCGGGACAGGTTGTTTGAACGGTTCAAGTTGAACCAAAAATTGTTCAAATCGAAAAATCAAATATGGGAATGAGCTGTACTCGCCGAGATCTTTCGAACAAAAAAAAGTTTATTCCATTCGGACTGTTCACTCAAAAGTTATTAGGTGGGGAAAGGTTGCTTGAACGGTTCAATGTTGAACCAAAAATGTTCAAATTGAAAATTTAAATACGGTAATAAAGTATCCTTGCCGTGATGCTTCAAATAAAAAAAATGTTTAAATCGGACTGTTCATTCAAAAGTTATTAGGGGTGAGAGCTTGTTTGAACGGTTCAATGTTGAACGAAACATTGTTCAAATCGAAAATGTAGATACGGGAATGAAGTATCCTTGAAAAGATCTTTCGAACAAAAAAAAGTTTGTTCAAATCGGACTGTTCATTCAAAAGTTAGCATCGCGGGACAGGTTGTTTGAACGGTTCAAAGTTGAACCAAAAATTGTTCAAATCGAAAAATCAAATATGGGAATGAGCTGTACTCGCCGAGATCTTTCCAGCAAAAAAAGTTTGTCCAAATCGGAATGTTCATTCAAAAGTTATTAGGGGGGGGGACAGACAGATCGACAGACCGACCGACCGACCGACACAAATTCCCCATCTCAATACCCTACTTTCAAATTTTCAATTTTTCGATATTCATTTTACCTTTTTATTTTTCTAACTTGGCGATATTTTTTGGACTTGGCGATATTTTTTTTACTTGGCGATATTTTTTGGACTTGGCGATATTTTTTGGACTTGGCGATATTTTTTAGATGCATTAAGCTACTTTTAATACTTTTTTGTCTTTCTTTTATTTTTAACGGGAAAATAGGCTAAAAATTAAAAATTAGAAAGTAGGGTATTGAGATGGGGAATTTGTGTCGGTCGGTCGGTCGGTCTGCCCCCGTTGTTTCGTTCAACATTGAACCGTTCAAACAAGCTGTCACCCCTAATAACTTTTGAATGAACAGTTCGATTTAAACAAACTTTTTTTTGTTCGAAGCATCTCGGCAAGGATACTTTATTACCGTATTTAAATTTTCAATTTGAACATTTTTGGTTCAACATTGAACCATTCAGGCAACCTTTCCTCACCTAATAACTTTTGAATGAACGTTCCGATTTTGACAAACTTTTTTTTGTTGGAAAGATCTCGGCGAGTACAGCTCATTCCCATATTTGATTTTTCGATTTGAACAATTTTTGGTTCAACTTTGAGCCGTTCAAACAGTCTGTCCCGCGACGCTAACTTTTGAGTGAACAGTCCGATTTTGACAAACTTTTTTTTGTTCGAAAGATCTTTTCAAGGATAATTCATTCCCGTATCTACATTTTTGATTTGAACAATTTTTCGTTCAACATTGAACCGTTTAAACAAGCTGTCACCCCTAATAACTTTTGAGTGAACAGTCCGATGTAAACAATTTTTTTTTTGTTCGAAGCATCTCGGCAAGGATACTTTATTACCAAATTTAAATTTTAAATTTGAACATTTTTGGTTCAACATTGAACCGTTCAAGCAACCTTTCCCCACCTAATAACTTTTAAGTGAACCGTCCGAATTGAATAAACTTTTTTTTGTCCGAAAGATCTTATCAAGAATACTTCATTCCCGTTTTTAGCCTACTTTCCCGTTAAAAATAGAAGAAAGACGAAAAAAGTATTAAAAGTAGCTTAATGCATCTACAAAATATCGCCAAGTCCAAAAAATATCGCCAAGTTAAAAAAATATTGCCAAGTTCAAAAAATATCGCCAAGTTAAAAAAATAAAAAGGTAAAATGAATATCAAAAAATTAAAAATTTGAAAGTAGGGTATTGAGATGGGGAATTTGTGTGTCGGTCGGTCGGTCGGTCGGTCGGTCTGTCTGCCCCCCCCCCCCTAATAACTTTTGAATGAACAGTCCGATTTGGACAATCTTTTTTTTTGTTGGAAAGATCTCGGCGAGTACAGCTCATTCCCATATTTGATTTTTCGATTCGAACAATTTTTGGTTCAACTTTAAACCGTTCAAAAAACCGGTCCCGCGATGCTAACTTTTGAGTGAACAGTCCGATTTGAACAAACTTTTTTTTGTTCGAAAGATCTTATCAAGGATACTTTATTCCCGTATTTACATTTCCGATTTGAACAATTTTTCGTTCAACATTGAACCGCTCAAGCAAGCTGTCACCCCTAATAACTTTTGAGTGAACAGTCCGATTTAAATAAACTTTTTTTTGTTCGAAAGATCTCGGCAAGGATACTTCATTACCGCATTTAAATTTTCAATTTGAACATTTTTTCGTTCAACATTGAACCGTTCAAGCAACCTTTCCCCACCTAATAACTTCTGAGTGAACCATCCGAATGAAATAAACTTTTTTCCGTTTGAAAGATCTCGGAGAATACAGCTTATTCTCATATTTGATTTTTCGATTTGAACAATTTTTGGTTCAACTTTGAACCGTTCAGACAACCTGTCCCGCGATAATAACTTTTTAGTGAACAATCCGATTTGAACAATTTTTTTTTTTTTCGAAACATCTTTTCAAGGATACTTCATTCCTGTATCTGCATTTTCGATTTGAACAATTTTTCGTTCAACATTGAACTGCTCAAGCAACTTTTCCCCACCTAATAACTTTTGAGTGAACCGTCCGAATGGAATAAACTTTTTTTTGTTTGAAAGATCTCTGAGAGGCTTTCCCATACATTCCCATATTGCGCTTTTTGATTTGAACCATTTTTCGTTCAATATTGAACCGTTCAGGAAAAAATAACATTAGCGTCTACGGGGAATTTAAGTTGAATGTTGATCCTGAACTTAAAGTCGGATTTCCTTCAAACTAACTTTGTAAGAAAATGATTTTGATAAATAATGTTTGTAACGTACTTTTCTGAGTAATCTTCTGTGAGGACTCTGATTCCGACTCCGACTCCGCAAACATGGCGGAAATGCAGGCTCAGAAAAAAAATTACTGAGTGTGCAGACGATTTTTTGTTTATTAATTCATTTGTTTTATTTTATTTATTATTATTATTATTTTTTTTTTTTTTGGCAGACGATGTTTTTTTTGTAACAAAAATTTTTCATTCACGAGAACATTTTATTCTTTATTTATATTTAACAACTGGCAACAGATTAAAAGTGAAATTCGAGTCATTTTATTAACGGACGAGTTTTTTTTTTTTTTTTTCTTTTTTTTTTCTTTGATAAAATGTGTTTTGATGCTCTTTGTACTTTTATTTATTTAATTATTTATTTTATTATTAGTATTATTATTTTATTTTATTTTTATTTATTTTTTTTTTTGAAAACGATGGAGGATTTTTTCTACGGAGGAACTGTAACAGTTACTCTTTAAAAGGTGCGACAAAACTTTATTTATTCGTTAATTACTTTTTACGTGTCTATTTCATCTGATGAAAGGGGTATATTTTGCTTTTCGAAATCAGCTCTAAGTGCTAAAAAGGTATGTTTGACATAATTTTAAGTCTCAGATAATCAAGAGAATAATGATCAGATGCGAGAATGCCAATGTCGATGTACGGGAAAGTAGGCTCGTTTAGTTCTTGACAGAACTTCTTGTTAAATTTCCGATTTGAACAATTTTTCTTTCAACATTGAACCGTTCAAACAAGCTCTCACCCCTAATAACTTTTGAATGAACAGTCCGATTTAAACAAACTTTTTTTTTGTTCGAATGATCTCGGCAAGGATACTTCATTACCGCATTTAAATTTTCAATTTGAACATTTTTTCGTTCAACATTGAACCGTTCAAACAACCTATCCCCACCCAATAACTTTTAAGTGAACCGCCCGAATTGAATAATTTTTTCTTTTGTTCGAAAGATCTCGGAGAGACTTATTCCCATATTTCACTTTTTAATTTGAACCATTTTTCGTTCAATGATGAGCCGTTCAGAAATTTTTTTAACATGAGCGCCTAAGAGGGCAATTTAAATTGAATGTTGATCCTGAACTTAAAGGCAGATTTCCTTCAAACTAACTTTGTAAGAAACTGGTTTTGATAAATAATATATTGTAAAGTACTTTTCTGAATAATCTTCTGTGAAGACTCTGATTCCGACTCTGACTCCGCAAACACGGCGAAATGCAGGCTCAAAAAAAATGACTGACTTGGCAGACGATTTTTTTTATTTATTTATTTGTTTTGTTTAATTTATTATTATTATTATTATTATTATTTTTTTTTTTTTTTGGCAGACGATTTTTTTTGTTAACAAAAATTTTTCATTCACGAGAGCATATTATTCTTTATTTATATTTAACAACTGGCAACGGATTAAAAATGAAATTCGAGACATTTTATTAACGAACGATTTTTTTTCCTTTCTTTGATAAAATGTGTTTTGATGTTCTTTGTTCTTTTATTTATGTATTTTTTCTTTTGAAAACGATTGTGGAATTTTTCTACAGAAGAACTATGACAGGTACATTCTTTAAATGGTGTGACAAAACTTTATTTACTCGTTTTTTTACTTTTTACGTGTCTATTTCATCTGATGAGAGGGGTATATTTTGATTTTAGAAATCAGCTTTAAGTGCTATAAAGGTATGTTTGACATAATTTTCAGTTTCAGATAATTAATAGAATAATGATCAGATGCGAGAATGCCAATGTCGATGTACGGGAAAGTAGGCTCCTTTAGTTCTTGACAGAACTTCTTGTTAAATTTCCGATTTGAACAATTTTTCTTTCAACATTGAACCGTTCAAACAAGCTCTCACCCCTAATAACTTTTGAATGAACAGTCCGATTTAAACAAACTTTTTTTTGTTCGAAAGATCTCGGCAAGGATACTTCATTATCAGATTTAAATTTTCAATTTGAAAATTTTTTCGTTCAACATTGAACCGTTCAAGCAACCTTTCTCCACCTAATAACTTTTAAGTGATCCGTCCGAATTGAATAAACTTTTTTTATTCGAAAGATCTCGGAGAGACTCATTCCCATTTTTCACTTTTCAATTTGAACCATTTTTCGTTCTATGATGAACCGTTCAGAAAAAATTTTAACATGAGCGCCTACTGGGAAATTTAAATTGAATGTTGATTCTGAACTTAAAGGCGGTTTTCCTTCAAACTAACTTTGTAAGAAAACGGTTTTGATAAAACATGTATGTAAAGTACTTTTCTGAAAAATCTTCTGTTAGGACTCTGATTCCGACTCCAACTCCGCAAACATGGCGGAAATGCAGGCTCAGAAAAAAATGACAGACTGGGCAGACGATTTTTTTTGTTTATTTATTCATTTTTTTGTTTAATTTATTATTATTATTTTTATTTATTTATTTATTTATTTATTTTTTTTTTTTTTTTGGCAGACGATTTTTTTGTTTACATAAATTTTTCATTCACGAGAGCATTTTATTCTTTAGTACCAGGGGACCGAGCCCGCTCGGTTAAAAAAAAAAAAGAAGTTTATAAACTCGTGTTTTTTTCTAAAATGCGAAGTACTTATTTAGATAAATTTGAAAAGCATTTTTAAGCCTTTGGTTGCAATTATGCTTTTAAAACAGCCGTAATTTGTTTTAAAAAACACAACCTTATTTAATCCATGCTCACCGTAAAATCACACCCAATTTCATTTCATTTGGCCTCTAAAGCGCGGGAGGGGTTGATAAGAATGGATGCAGAGTCCATGTTCTCCAGTACGCATTTGGTTCCAGTTGGTTTTGACTTTCACTTGACTGCACACTCCAAGGTTCCCCCCGTACATACCACAACTCGTAGTTTAACCGGGATGGGGCCTTGAAGAGCGCTCTGTTCATTTTTGAACCAGGCCCAAGGGCCGAGCAAATCCTTGGCCCAGCATCCCCCAGAGGTATCGTTTCACTTGGAGGATTTTATGACCACGAACATTTTCAACGTTCCCCAGCCACCATTAATGAAGGCGGTGGATATTTGATCGGCTGGGCTTCCTCTATATGATCGGACCGGGACCCTCTGGTTACGAGTCCGACGACTTACCGATCGCACTACCGCGGCCTACACCCTATTCTAACTTTCTTTTGATCGATCTCTTTTAAATTTCAAAAACAATAAAATTCTAGCGTGTTGCCAAAACTCGTTTGCCAAATACCATAAAAATTTAAATTTACGCTGATGTAATTAAATATGAAATCCATTGTTATAATAAAACGTGGTTGCTATGAAACAGTAACAATAAGAGTAATCATAAAGAAAATGGCGAAAGAAAGCTCGTCAAACTTCTAATGAAGGCACAAAAAACGGGGTTTTTTGTGAAAACTCGCGTTTTTACAGAAAAAATGCCGATGTAGATGAACTCAAAAACCAAAACTTTATCTAAATACAAAATTTTATCAAAATCGTCAGAGCCGTTTTCGAGATTCGAAATATATATATACAAGAATTGCTCGTCTAAAGATATTAGATAGATGTAATTTTGTTTTGAAACTTAATATTGTAACGAGTTCGTAGCACCTTCAACTTTCTTCAAATGAGCAGTCCAATCTTGAGGAAGTAACTATAAATTTATTTACACGTATATACACTATTTACAATATGAGCAGGAAACAATTGCTAAACATCCAGCAATTAGGCAACAAACAGTACACTGTACTCTCAACAGTAAATCAGCACCACGTATCTAACGTGAACAGTAATTAAGAAATTACAAAAGCAAAAACAACATTCGCCCAAGCAAAAAGCGAATAAAACGAGTCACCAGAATCAAATCTGAAATGAACTGACTGACTTGTGTTCAAGGCCAGCTATTTATACACGAATCGAATTCACGACAACCTTCTAGCAACATCTAGAGTATTCCAATTCATTCATGAAATTTCCATAAAAAGAAAAAAAACACACTCAGCGGGGGAAAAATGTCTTCACGCTTATCAAAGTTAGGGCAAGTGTAAAAACTACAAAGCGTTAGAGGGCCGGTATACAAGTGATAAAGGTGATATCTTCAGATACTTTTGCAACATGACGTCAGATAAACCCAAAACTAATGAAAATGATGCAAGGCAGGAAAAACAACAACTATTTACAAGATTTGTAACATTGCCCCCTTCCCAAGGACTGCACGTCCCGGGCAGTACAATCCCCAGAAAGGAAGCAAGGGAAAATTTACAGATGCACACATTACATGATGACCAATCATAAACATTATAAACTATAACAATGAGAACACAAAAGAAATAATAACATTGATACAGTAATATTACAAACAATTAAAGGCAAAAGTTATTTACAAAATTTACAAACAAATTACCATGGTAGCTTTAGATTAATTTTACGAGCTATGGCCATAGTATGGGGCTAGCCGATCATAATGTACAACTCTGGGTTTTGAATGTGATGACTTCTGGATCCTCACTACGACGTCGTTCAGCCGGTGAAGCACTGTGTAGGGTCCATCCCAATGCGACTGCAATTTGGGTGACAGACCCTTACGTCGGATGGGATTCCATAGCCACACCTTGTCACCTTCTTGAAAGTCATGGCCAGTGGATCTTGTGTCGTATCGGGTCTTCATTTTCTCCGTCGCGAAGTTGATTCGCTCCCGTGCGAAGTGATGAACGTCCTCCAACCGGGCCTGGAGATCCTGGACGTACTCCTCAGGCGATGAAGACGCATCTGGAGGGAGACCAAAGACGAGATCACAAGGTAGCCGAAGCTCTCGGCCGAAGAGCATCTGTGATGGGGAATATCCGGTGGTCTCGTGGACAGCACTGCGGTAGGCCAGCAGGAACAGAGGAAGTTTCTTGTCCCAATCCTGTTGATTTTTGGAGACCATAAGCGAGAGATTATTAAGAATTGTCCTGTTAAATCTCTCCACCATGCCGTCCGATTGTGGGTGTAGTGGCGTCGTTCGAGTTTTCTCAATTTTGAGGATATTACATAGGCCCTCAAACACAGCAGAGATGAAGTTTCTTCCCTGATCGGAATGGATCTGCAAAGGTGTCCCATATCTCGAGATCCAATGCTGGACTAGAGTCTCCGCTACAGTGGTAGCTTCTTGATCCGGAATGGAATATGCTTCGGGCCATTTAGTGAAATAGTCAATGGCAACAAGGATGTATTTGTTCCCATCAGTAGTTTTCGGTAGAGGACCAAGAATGTCGATCCCGATTCGTTCGAAAGGAGCTCCTACATTGTAAAGATGTAGCTTCCCGCGGCTTCTTCTCTTCGGTCCTTTACGGGCAGCACAGGCGTCACAAGAATGACACCACTTCTCCACGTCATCCTTCGCCTTGCTCCAGAAGAAGCGCTCTCGAACCTTGTGGAGGGTTTTCAGGATACCAAAGTGTCCTCCAGTCGGACTACTGTGCAATTCCTTTAGAACGTCTGGAATTCTTGATCTGGGAAGGAGTAACTGCCATTTGAATGCTTTACCATCGTCAGATTCCCATTTCCGATACAGGACGCCATTTCGCAACTGGAGAGATTTCCATAGAGCCCAGTATCTTTTCGTTGCAGGACTGTAGATAGAAATGTCTTGCCAGCTAGGTCGCCGACTGTCCTTTTCCATTAACTCTATGATAGGCTTTAGGTCTGGGTCTTCAAGTTGATCTTTTCTTACTTGGTCGTCACTCCATGGATCAGGATCTGAAGATGATGAAGTAGCAGTAACTTGACAGGCAGTAGGGATTGTCGTCCCGTACTGTTTCTCTATTCGGGAGCAATAATGGCAGTTCTCGGAACAAGGTCTTCTTGATAATGCGTCAGCATTACCGTGTGACAAACCTTTTCGGTGCTTAATCTCGATGTCATATTCCTGGAGCCGCTGTATCCACCTGGCTACCTGGCCCTCTGGATTCTTGAAATTCAAAAGCCAAGTTAAAGAGGCATGATCAGTCCGGAGCAGGAATTTACGGCCGTAGAGGTAATGATGGAAATGTTCTACAGCTTTAACTATGGCGAGCAATTCCTTTCTCGTGACACAATAATTTCGCTCCGACTTGGATAAGCATTTGCTCCAGTAGGCGATGACATGTTCGTTACCGTCTATTTCTTGAGATAACACAGCTCCAACGCTCTCGTGGCTCGCATCAGTGTCAAGTATGAAGGGTTTTTCAGGCTGAGGATAAGAGAGAATTGGCGTTGATGTTAAAGCCTCCTTCAGCTGTAGAAATGCATCCTCGCATTCTTTGGACCATTCAAATTTTTGTTTGCTCTCCGTCAGCTTATGCAAAGGTCGTGCAATATTGGAAAAACCCTTTACAAACTTCCTGTAGTACGTGCAGAGCCCCAGGAAACTTCGCAGCTGATGGACATTTTCAGGGCGGCTCCAACTCTTGACTGCTGATACCTTATCTGGATCTGTTCGTACACCTTCGGAAGAGATAATGTGACCAAGGTAGTTCACCTCACGGCGGAATAAATTACATTTGGACGGGCTTAACTTCAGGTTGGCTTCCTTAAGCTTTTGCAGCACCTTCCTAAGATTAGCCAAATGTTCCTCGAAACTGCGTCCTATGATGATGATGTCGTCCAAGTAGACAAGACAGGATTCATAAGAAAGTCCTCGTAACACTGACTCCATAAGACGCTCGAACGTGGCTGGTGCATTGCAGAGGCCGAACGGCATCACTTTAAACTGCCACAAGCCTTGTCCGGTTGTAAACGCCGTCTTCTCTCGGTCGTCGGGGTGTATCTCCACCTGCCAGTAGCCGCTCTTTAGATCCAGGGTCGAAAACCACTTGTGTCCGGAAAGGGTATCCAGAGTATCATCGATCCGTGGAAGAGGGTAACTGTCCTTCTTGGTGATGTCATTCAGGCGTCGATAATCAACACAAAATCTGGTGGAGCCGTCCTTCTTACGGATCAAGACGATAGGGGATGCCCAAGGACTGGATGAGGGTTCGATGACGTCATTCTCCTGCATCTCTTTCAAGAGGATCTCGACCTCTTCCTTCTTGGCGAACGGTAGTCGTCTTGGATGCTGCTTGATAGGGGGATGATCTCCAGTGTCGATCCTATGCTGCGTCAAACTCGTGCGACCAACATCCTCGGATGTAGATGAAAACACCTGCTTGAAGTTGTCCACCAATTTTTCCGCAGCGTATCTTTGATCCTTCGATAATGGTGCACTCCCAATTAATTTCGAAGTCAAGGACTCGGAAGACACAGCCTCGGGGGAATCAATTCTTCTGATGATGCAGTTTACGGGAGTACAAGTTGCCAACACTTCTCCTTTCTTGATATTCCTCGGTCTTTCACTTACATTGGCGACTCTCACAGGAACTGCATTCCTTGAAAGGTCCACAAGCGTAGATGCCACTAGTACTCCTTTTGGGCTATTGTTCTGGTTAGGATATTCAATAAGGCCGAATTTAAAGCTATTGTTTTCCTTGATGGAGCCAGGTATTAGTACTTCTGATCTAGATGGAATCAGTGAATCAGTTTGGGCTATTATTTGTTGAGCAGATTTTAAGTTATTTTCGGTATTGAAAATTACTATGTCTTCCCTCATCGAGTGCAACTCCTTATTTTTAAAGTCAATAGAAAAATTAAATTTTCTTAAAAAGTCCAGTCCGAGAATGAAGGGATCTGTAATGTCAGCGACGAATGCCGTGTGATGGTAAGTGGCGCTTCCGAACATTATTTCTAAGTTCACTTTTCCTTCAATCTCGATTTTGTCACCTGTCACAGTTTGGAGAGTGACGCAGGGCGGCGTCCATAAGATCTTGAGTCCAAATTGATGAGCCACATCAGTCCTAATGATGGTAACGTTGGCTCCTGTGTCCACAATCATTTCGCAGGGAAACCCATTCACATATGCGTAAATGAAGAGTCCGTTGCAGCCGCCACTTCTTGAAGAAATCTGGAAAACTTTGGGATGGGGCTCATTGCAATTTGGCGACCTCCGCCCCGCGAGATTGCCATAGCTTAGTTTTCCTGAGCTGGAGAGGAAGAGGTACCCTTCCTTCTTGTTTCTTGGCGGGCTTCGCAGTTCCTTCGTACGTGGCCCTCACAGCCACATTTCCAGCACTTCAGTGGTTGTTTACTTTGGTCTTTGTGAGCCGTAATCTTCTTCAGGGTCCCCGACATCTCTTTGATTTGTCGCTCAATTTCCGAGAGACGAGTTGAGTTCGAGTCCTGGGCACTCACTTCCAAGCCCCTGATTGAATGACGATCCTTGCGGGACGTTTGTTGTGCAGCCTCGAATTTCATTGCGTAGACCAGACCGGATTTAAGATCTTTGATGTCCGCCATCCGGAGAGCCGTCTGAATTTCCGGACTTTGCACTCTGTCTATAAAGTAGTTCAGGGCCAGGCTATCGCGAACACTCGAAGGACAGTCCGAGAAGGCGAGATGGGAAAGCCTCTCAACGTCTGCTGCAAAAACTTGAAAAGTCTCTCCAGCCCTCTGGAGTCGGGATTTGAGCTGAAGTTGGCTGAATTCTTTTTGGCAGGATTCGCCAAAGCGAAGCTCCAAGGCCGATGATAAGGCTTCAAAGTCATGGTGCTTGTCCTCTGGGAAGGTCTGTAGTATATCAGCTGCATCCCCTCTCAGCGAGGCTGCAAGTTGACAGGCTTTCGTGGAAGAGTCCCAGGAGTTTGCTTCTGCAACGATGAGGAACTGCTTCTTGTAAATATTCCACGAGGTCTTCCCGTCGAACGTGGCCAGTTTGATGGATGGACGAGAAGTTCCAGCTGCAGCTACACAGTCACTTGAGTTGTTGCAGGATGCTGATAACTTTGATTCAAGTTCTTTAATTTTCTTTTCCACATGGTTTTCTACTGTGGAGATTAGATTCTCAGCGCTGTCTGAGTTGTTGCAGGATCCTGATAACTTTGATTCAAGTTCTTTAATTTTATTTTCCACATGGTTTTCTACTGTGGTGATTCGATCTTCTAGAGCCTCCACTTTATTTTCCATGTTGATAAATTTAGTTTCCACCAAACTTTTCATTGACGTTAGATCGCTCTTAATTTCTTCTTGACTTGAAGTTATGCTAGCAGTTAAATCACTCTTTAATTGTTCTTGATTAGTAGCCAGATCATTTTTTAACTGTTCTTGATTAGTAGCCAGAGTCGCCATATCATTCTTGATTTCTTCTTGACTTGAAGTTATGCTCGCGGTTAAATCATTTTTTAATTGTTCTTGATTCGCAGTCATGTCACTTTTAACAGCGTTGATCGCATCAAGGAGTTTTTTCAGTTGTTCCTCCATTGCTCGAGTAATCACCATAAAATTCTGAAGCCAAAAAGTCCTCAGGAAGAAAAGTCCAAGTTCACAGAAAGTTCCAAGAAAGTCCTTGAAGATGCCCCACGTTGGGCGCCAAAATTGTAACGAGTCCGTAGCACCTTCAACTTTCTTCAAATGAGCATTCCAATCTTGAGGAAGTAACTATAAATTTATTTACAAGTATGTACACTATTTACAATATGAGCAGGAAACAATTGCTAAACATCCAGCAATTAGGTAGCAAAACAGTACACTGTACTCTCAACAGTAAATCAGCACCACGTATCTAACGTGAACAGTAATTAAGAAATTACAAAAGCAAAAACATTCGCCCAAGCGAATAGCGAATAAAACGAGTCACCAGAATCAAATCTGAAAAGAACTGACTGACTTGTGTTCAAGGCCAGCTATTTATACACGAATCGAATTCACGACAACCTTCTAGCAACATCTAGAGTATTCCAATTCATTCATGAAATTTCCATAAAAAGAAAAAAAACACACTCAGCGGGGGAAAAATGTCTTCACGCTTATCAAAGTTAGGGCAAGTGTAAAAACTACAAAGCGTTAGAGGGCCGGTATACAAGTGATAAAGGTGATATCTTCAGATACTTTTGCAACATGACGTCAGATAAACCCAAAACTAATGAAAATGATGCAAGGCAGGAAAAACAACAACTATTTACAAGATTTGTAACAATATTTTAAGAAAAATGAGTTTCGTATTTATTGATTTTTTACCTGAAATATCTTACTAAACACTCTTGAGGAGGAAAAAAAAGTATTTGAAAACTAACACTTTTATACTCAATTTTTAAATCGTACTTGAAAAGTAAAATAATCCGATTTTTATATCGTGTAAGTTGCCATAAAATTGAATAAATGTCGCTGGACAGTAACCACTGCTTTTATTCCATGGCTTTTGAATAAATGAAACAGCTTGTTATCTAGTGAAGCCTTGCTTTAACATTTCAAAAACAATAACAATTTAACGTTGCCAAATACCATAATTTGAACTCGCGCTGATGTGATTAAATATGAAATCCAATTGTTATAACAAAACGTCGTCGCCACGGAAACAGTAACAATGAAAGTAATCATTAAGAAAATGGCGCAATAAAAGATTCTCAAACTTTCAATGAAGGCACAAAAAAAACGGGTTTTTTTGTGAAAACTGGCGTTTTTACAGAAAAAACGCCAACGTAGATGAACTCAAAAACCAAAACTCCATCTAAATACCAAGTTTTATCGAAATCGTTAGAGCCGTTTTCGAGATCCGAAATATATATATATATATATATACAAGAATTGCTCGTTTAAAGATATCTTTATTTATATTTAACAACTGGCAACGGATTAAAAATAAAATTTCAGACATTTTATTAACGAACGAGGTTTTTTTTTTCTTTCTTTGATAAAATGTGTTTTGATGTTCGTTGTACTTTTATTTTATTTATTATTTTTTCTTTTGAAAACGATTGTGAAATTTTTCTACGGAAGAACTATAACAGTTACATTCTTTAAAAGGTGCGACAAAACTTTATTTACTCATTTATTTACTTTTTACTTGTCCATTTCATCTGATGTGAGGGGTATATTTTGCTTTTAGAAATGAGCTTTAAGTGCTATAAAGGTATGTTTGACATAATTTTCAGTTTCCGATATTCAAGAGAATATTGATCAGATGCTAGAATGCCGATGTCGATGTACGGGAAAGTAGGCTCGTTTAGTTCTTGACAGAACTTCTTGTTATTTCTATATACTGTTTCACAAATAATGCATCTGCTTCTAGGAGTATTGCAGACGTTTTGTTAGCTTCTTATCTTTAGAGTCATCATTATTCCAAGGAGTTTTGATATCTTCATAGCCTAGTGTGTGTCTCCTAAGATCATATCAGGTCTAAAATTACTTAACCATGTTCACTGTTTTCATTGGCAAGCACTTTGATTTAACTGCCGTACACGGAGAGTTAGGAGTTCTTGTTTTCACAGTTTCAATTCAAAAAGAAAAAAAAAAGGTGTGTTATTTGAAACCGAACTTTTTTGTGTTCTACATTTTCTTCTAGTTCTTTTCTTAATTTATCTTTTTATTTAACCTTATTCTAAACTTACTTATGAAACTTAGGTAGGTGATAACTTCAAAAAAATTTTTCTCTCTCTTTTATCTCTGCTCATTTTATCATACACCTTGTTTTTCATTAACTAATCTTCATATTTTCCGTCATTTTAAATTTCTCGCACCTCCTGTGTTGCTTTTTTGCAGCAGTTAGATCCATTTGTGTAGTTTGTTTAAAGTATCTTAGTGGAAAGAGAAATGTGACTGATGTTACATATTTTAAACTAGTTTTAAATCTATAAATTCAACTTCTTTTAAAAATTCAAGTGAAGAATATTCAAGATATCTTCATAAATGAAGAGAATATGACTTGTTATAATCTTGGGTTCAGTTTTGTTTAAGCAAAACAAACTTTTATGCAATTTTGTGACTGATGTTGCATGAATGTGAGGCCTAATTTATAAAAATTGTTTGCGAAATAATTATAACAGTTTAAAGTTTTTTTGTTGGCCTAATCTCTTTAGTCATATACTACATTTCAATAAAAAATAAGACTGTAGACATACCAGTTGATTTCATAAGTAAAAAAACAGATGAACTTTCAGTAGCTCTAATACAAGAAAATGTGTGCACAAGATGGTGTTGTCAAAACTTCCCTATAAAACTTACAAGAAATGAGTTTTTATCCTTTTTAGTGTAATTTTGTGAAAATTCATTCTTTTTTACATCATATGAAATAAAAAAAATTATTGGTACGTAGAAATTTTTTTTTGGGTGATGTCTCCAGTTTCGTGGAATTGCCCTAAACACAATCTCGAATTTCATAAATAAAACAAACTTTCGAAGGATGAGATGGAAAAGAAAAGGTTTAAATATTTGTTTTTTAATTTAAAGTTAATTTTAACTTTTGTTGTGCTACTTGTGTAATGTTTTGCGTTAATTTCAATAAGTAGGGGAATGTGGGGGCAAAGTGAAATAGTTAAGATAAGGCACCTATTCAACATGAACAAATTGGAAATTGTTCTAAAAATCAGTGTACATAAAGAAGGAATAATGTATTTTGTAATACAACTGTCGTTGAAATGTTATTTTTAATTTTTTTAGTTATCTTTCATCTCAAAAAACCATGAGGCAAAGTGAAAAATACCATTTTTTTTAATGAAACATTTTCTACTTGATGAGTTGAAGTAATTTTCATCAAGTGAGTGCATAAATGAACGAATAAATGAATTATCAATGAAAAGATAAACAAATAAATGAACGAATAAATGAATTATCAATGAAAAGATAAACAAATAAATAAATAAACAAATAAATGAATTAATTTATATGTGAGAAAAAGAAATGAATGAATATAATTAAGAATAAATTACAAAATAAATAAATGAATGAATGAATAAGTGTATTTCTATTAATACTTAAAATGATAATTACAAGAAGTTTATCATTTTATAACAAAAACTACTTTTGAAAAATCACACATATTACAACAAAGTTATCAAATTTTGAAAATGACTTGCATAATTTTTTTCGTTGATCTTTGGAGCTGTTTATTTTTTGACAGGAATCAAGTATACGTTAGGAAACTTTGTTAAAGTATTGCTTTATAGGTAGAGCTGAAAACTATGAAAATATGCTACCCTTTCACTTTGCCCCACACTCCCCAACTTATTTGAGCGAGCATTTTTTCTCCCTCATTTTCGAGCAAAAATGTTTTAATATGAGGCGAAAATGCTGCTTGAAATTAGAAAAAAATTATAATTTATAGTTAATTAACCAATGAACTAGCCTATGTTACCCGAGTTATAATAACGAAATAATTATTGACACTTCATTCATCAAAATCGGATGAATAGTTTAGGAGCAACGGCGGAACATCCCTACATACAAACATACCCAGACTACTAAAAACATAACCCTTACTTCTGGCTGTGCCGTAGTCGGGTAAAAAGGCTTTCACTAATAGCATCATCTCATCGGCCGATGATCGGCCATTCATAGAACTCCGATGAAATTCTTATCGGCCGATGATCCAATATGTCTCATCGGCCGAGCAGAATCCGAGCAGCAAAATCCGATGAGAATACGATGAGATTTGGAGCAATTTACGAGCAGAACAGTCCCGTGCCGATGAATTTCATCGGGAAACTTGATCGGAAGGATATCGTTTTCCGATGGAATATAGCTCATCTTATTTTCATCGGGAAAGTTGATCGGAAGGATATCGCTTTCCGATGAAAAGTAGCTCATCGAAAACCGTGCTCGGATACTGATCGGAACGATGTCATCGTGCGTTACAGGATCAGTTTACGAGGAGTTTGTTGATCGGCCGAGCAAAATCCGATGAGTTGATGCTACTTGGTTTTCCATCGATAACCTGACTTAAATTAAAGAATGCTTTTAAAGCTATTTAAAAAATTTAAAATGCCCAAAATTTAAATATAGTGACATCTGTATAAGTTGACCACTTACGGTGTACTGCCGTGCTAAGCACAAAAGTCGTATCTGCACTTTTTAACAAAATTGAGTTTTCGCCCACCAGGTGGCTCTTTGTGACGTATTTTACCGAATTATAAAATTATATGGTCATTTGAGAACGGGAAATACTTTTTAAAAAATTCTGAGAAAGTTTCACCTGAACCAAATACATGGTGGTGCAAAACTTAAAGAGTAATATCACAGTTTGAGCTCAACTGCTGATACCCCTTTTGCGCTTAGCACGGCTGTGTAGTACTTTAGTGCTCAACTTAGACAGGTGGTCAAATTATAGCGGTTGGTGCATATGATATAGGGCTAATTCCTGTTAATGACAAAAGCGGTCAACTTTGCAATATTTACTGTATGTATCTGCTTAATTTAAGTTCCAAAATTAGTTTGTTAAATTTATTAACAAGAGTTTTTGGAAACAATTAAAAAGGGGAAGTAATTACTTCTTTTTTTACATAGTTTTTGGCAACCCGCTAAAAGTAAAATGTGAACATTATTACGGAGAAAGTAACCTAAGAAATAGTCCTTAACCGCTTGCTTGATTATCCCGAGTTATCTCGGGTTCCGTATGAGTGGCAGATAATTATTATCCCGATAAAACTCTGATGAAACTAAATGATTTTACACCTATAAAAAATTAAAAATTCAACTTGAAACCTACATATTTTGTTTGTTTCATTTCCTTGTATTTAAAAATCAAATTTAAAAAATGTGATTTTTTTTTTTTTGGTAATTTTTTCCAAAAAAATTTGTAAGGTAAGCGGTTAAAAGAAAATTAATCATCTGCCGCTGAAATTGAGAAAGCCGACTTAAAAAAGGTTTTGAGAAATGTGATCAAATGGACTTAGCCACAACGCTTGTATGCAATCACCTTTCATAATTTATCTCAAATTTTTTTTCGCAAATCAATGAAAATTTTTCAGCTGGATAATAATTTACTTTGCTTCATTTCAAAATTAGATTCTCGGAAGCAAAGACAACCCATTATTTTCCATACGGTTTAAGGACAATATTAAACTTGTTTCGTAATTATTTATGTTTTTAGCTATGCTGACGTCACAGACATTACCATGACAACTAAATATTCATTAGCAAGTAATTTGGGGCATTCAATGAGACGCGATCTCTAGTTCTGACCACCGGAGCTGTTTTCATCAACGCTTACGCCCCATAGGGACATTACGCCCTTCCAGCCTTGTTTAAATGAAACCAATCATCGCCTCCCTTTCATTTCCTTTCACTTAGTTAGTGGAATGTTATTTATTGATGTTACAATTCCATAAATGAGTGATGCTTACTAGAAAACCATACAATAGTGTAATAATAATAAAAATAATGAGTAGCGATTGAAAGAGCATTATAAAACATGTTTCTGGCCGCATGCATTTTTGCCATCGTAACCCCCTTTTCGAAATATAAAGTTCTTAAAGTTTGCCGAAGTTTTCAAAAAAAAAAAAAGTCGCCAAATTTAGCGAGTTTCAGTGAGTAACGGCAGACATTCTCACATGATGTGCAAATAAACGTCCTGGACATACAGACCACGACCCACGTAAGCCGTGTGCAGACAGACGTTAAAATAGCGCAATCAATTTCTCGCCAAGTCTTTCGATTTGGAGCTATTCTTAAAACTTCGTGAGACCTTATATCTCAATACCGGGAGGACGAGAGCACATAATTTTGGCCCTAAGTATATGTCTAGAGATACTCCTTCGGTTGGTACCCATTGCAACTTTTTTAAAATTGCAGCATTGCCTATTTACTAGAGGTTACCAAGAACGTTATAGAAATTAATTTCAGTAAATGATTTTCCCTTTTTTTTTCTTTCTTTTTAAAATAATACGAGTACAAAACAAAATAAACAGGAGAATTTTGAATACTTTATCTTGAGATCATTCTTTTTGAGAAGAAACAAGAGATCCTTGTCAATTAGGTCTGTTAAAGAAAAAACCATGCTCACACTGGTTTAAAAAACATGTGTCGTGCTGTCTTGTTTCTCAATTGTGAGCTGCCCTTGGTACATTTCTCCAACTCCTTCCGAGTTAAGGACTACATCAACCGCATTTAATGTGGGGACTGACTTTTCTGGATAGAAGGGGAAATTCTCTAAAAGAGGGTAAACAATGAATTTTGACTCACCAATATACCATTAAATTCTCAGAAAATGTGAAAGAATATCGGTAGCAAAAAGTGGACTGAAACAGCAAGTGGATATCGACTTACAGAGGTTAATGAAAATGGGTGTCTAGCAGTGGCGTACGTAGCGCCCCCGCAGCCCCCGTGGCTCTGGGGGTGCACGAGGCTTGAGGGCTCAAAATCAATTAAAATAGCACTATGAGTTATACGAGATTAAAAAATAAAAAATAGTTTCGTATGGAGTGGGGGGAGCACTTACAAATCTAGCGGGGGGACCAGTGGCGTAACTACTCGTTGCTTTCAGGGGGGTTATATTCTAAGTTGTCACGAGGTTTAAAATACGAGCGACGGGGGGGGGGCAACCCCTTTTTACCCACACTTTGCATGTATGTATGTGTATATATATATATATATATATATATATATATATATATATCAGGGACGTGCCGTCTGGGTAGGCAAGGTAGGCAGTGCCTACCCACGAAGAAAACAGACCAACCTCACCACTTCATTCAATGACATTTAATGCGTTGATTAGAAAAAAATATTTCGGTTTTACACAGCAATAACAGAAAAAAAGGAAAAAAAATGGAATTTTTCCATTTTTCCCCAATTTAAATACACTTGAAAAGCAGCGACCGACGCTGCTTTTCGGCCTCTGTATCTATGCAATGCTTAGCATGCAAAACATCCCCGTGCCGCACTTTTCCCCCTCTTCGGTTAGCCAAAGCGACCTTGAAGGCAGAATAAAATCAGCCTATCTGGCGTAGCCGACGAAGATCAGCTCGAAAGCTACAATCTTTCTCTGCCGGTCTCTTCGATTCTCCGTTGCAATTTGGATGTTATATGCCGGGCGGTGAGCGTTAGCAAAATTCTCAATGGTTTTGGCATCTTGATTCGTTTTTTATATGGCTGTTTGTTTTCTACGAAATGTTTCCGTAATTTTCAAATGTTTCGTTTTTTCATTTGTCATATTGTTTCCCATGTTTAAGTTGAAACAGCAGGAAAGTTGTTATGTTTAAACTTTTTGAAAAAAAAAAAAAAAGACTTACGAAGTAAAGCGACAAAATATTGAAAAATTCATATCATTATTATATTGAAGTCAATTTTAAAAATTAGCTTTAAGAGTTGATAAGTATGCATTCAGCAGTCTAGAAAAAAAGTACCGAAACTTTTTGACATTATAAGACGGATTGCAGATTTGTAGATATTTATGGGAACACGTTTTTTTTGACAAATGTATAAAAAATGTACTTGATTTTATTTTTGAAAAGTGAACTGAGCCAACTGTTTCCAGAAACTGATGTTGTTGCAGTTAATTTTGACTATACCAGCCACCATTTTTTTAGAGTGAATATTTTCGGCCATAAAAAGAACTAAGAGCAACAAAAGGAACATAATGATAAATTAACAACCTTTCTTTCTTGTTTTGATATCCATAGAAAAAGAGAGTGAACAAAATGAAACAAGATCCCACTTTCAATTTTTATGAAAGTCACAGATATTTTCACCACAATGAAAGAAAGAAGAATGGATTTTCTATAGAATCAGATGAAAATATTTTTATATATGTTTATACTAGGGACTACGTAAATATCATTCATATTCATACTGTTTTATTACGGTTAACAGCATATGCTTTTTTTCAACGTATGTATTATTATTCCATAAGTTATCTCATCTGCCTACCCTGGGTGTTCGTTCACAGCACGTGCCTGGTGTGTATAGTATATACATATGCGTACTTCCGAAATTCGAAAAACCGAGCTGCTTTTTAAAGAGTAACAACCTCTGACACTAGAATTACGCTGTGGTCTCTAGAAATATTACTGCAGAAAAATGGAAGGGGGTCCGGGGGTTCGCCCCCGGAAATTTTCATAAATTGTACCTCTAAACACTCCATTCTAGACTATCTTGATGATGTTCGAGGAGAGGATGTTCGATCTCTTCCTCAGTTAGTAAAACACGATTGCCGGCCATTTTTAATAATGTGAAAGAAAATAATTGGATATTGCAATGCTTCCAAGCAATTTTTTCGAAATTTAAGTTCCAAAAACGCAATTTCAGACGAATTTCGAGCATAATGGGGGGTTTGGAGGCCTACCTCAGGAAATTTTTGACATTTATTTCCTAAAAAAGACAATCCTTAATGGTTCTGGGAAGGGGAGGGGGTGGCAATGAAGTCTGTAACACTATGATATTGGCAGGAAAATCGTACTTTTCATTTTAGAAGTTTAAATTCTTTTTTCATCTCATTTTTGCATTTTTCGCACCAACGTTTCGAGGGAGGAGGGGTCGGTGTACGCTGCTAGTGTCAAGTTTAAGAGGTTTTTACCCACTGAAATTAACATTCCACCTACCATTGGAAAAATGAATGTCGACTTACCGAGGCAGTCGAGTTACAGAAATTCCACGGTATGAGTACGTATGTGTGGGTGTCATTTTTCCCTCCATACAGAACTATAAATATTCCATCAGTTTTTAAAATCAACTTTTTTCCTTTAAACTACCAATCATTTCCGTCATCTTGTCTTTACAGTTATTGATTTCCAATTTTATCCCGTCTGTTATATCATATATTGCTAAAATTTACGTTTGAAATTTCGCCACGTACACATTTTCTGCCGAGAAGATGGCAGCAGAAGCGAAAATGAAATGAAGCATTTCGGATATGCGCATCCAATTCTAGAGTAATATATATTTTTCCCCTTCTACTTCTATATTTTACACATTTGTGGACACATTTTATTTCATGTATGTATTTCGGAAGCGCGTCACGTTATATGGCGAAATATAGGATACAAACTTTTACTTATAAACTGATTAATGGCACATCACGCTTAAAAAAAAATCTGGTATGGACCCCACACTATTTCTTTTACGTGTAAATTTCTTAGTAGTTGCCTTAAGTGTTAAAAAAAGTGCTTGGAGTGAGCAAGGTAACAATTCAAATATTTACTCCCCTCATCAGCCACGAAACAATGCAAAAAATATTTTACAATGGCTAATTTTCTAAATATTGCTGATTTTAATATCATTCAGTGAATTTTTCGCAAAATATCGCCAATAGCGCCAAGTTGAACCCAAATTCAAAAAATAATTGGCGATAATCAACTTAGCGATATGTCGCCAAGTTGGCGTCAAACACTTGGCGACCAAAAGCTTGGCGACATATCGCCAAGCGGTCGCGCCAGTTCATATCACTTGAGTCTGCATTGAAATTAACACTGATTTACCCTAAAAAAGATGTAAAACACCCCCTTGGGAACATTCAAATGCAACCACAAGGGGAGGTGCACAACTAGACCATCCTCAGAGCCTACATACCAAGCTAGAAGCTTCTACGGCATATAGCTTTTGAGTTATGCGACCCACATACATACGCACATACGTACATACAGACGTCACGAGAAAACTCGTCTTAATTAACTTTTGAAAAGGATTTTTCGGCTGCTTATATGTTGGTAGGTACATATGCACGTGCTAACAGGTCGAAAACACTACTGGACATTCATTCGGGGGTGAGCAAAATCAAAATTTAGACTCAAATTTGAGTGATTTTTTTTTCCCGCGATCACAATACTTCCTTTACTACGTAAAAGGAAGTAAAAACTTATTTTTCTTCCTTTTTTCCTTTATTTGAAATGTTAACCATGCATTTACTTTTCAAGACTACAAAAGTCTCAAACGTACGCATTTTTTCTGGAGGCCGGGGGGGGGGGGGTGGTGCTTTAAGTTTTTCAGTCTCCAAATTTATATTTTTAAGAGCAAAATTTCTTGACCTTGTCATCACGTTTTCATCTTCTACTAGCTAGAAATCAAAAGCTTTCTGACGTTTTTTTTTTTTTACTTTTTAGAGCACTTGCCGAGTGAAGTTCCGAAGTCGGTTCAGTTTTGTTTTCAAATATATTTTCATGTCTAGTGTGTTCATGTAATTTAATTAACAATAACATGAAAATTGGTTAAAGAAATTTCATAAAATTTTAGGATTATTTTGGGCAAATTAAGGAAATGGAAAACAGAAATCTTCTCTCGGAAATAAATGAGTAAGTATTTCTAAAATCGGAATCGAAATGAAAAGAAGAAAAAAAATATGATGGTAATATTGGTAATACTAGGTGACCCGTGCGGAATTCCGCAAAAAAAAAAAAAATACAGAATTGAACACATCAGTATACAGAGTTGTTATTGTAAAATCTTGTACGTTTGCACAACATCGCCATCAACTGCCGTCGTTCTGACAACTTTTCAAAGAGATCAAACATCAAAGACACGTTCACTTTTACAACTACTACAAAAGTGATACCCTATATTAAAATCAAATACCCAAGGCTACTACTAAACTAAATACACTCAGGCACATTGAAATTAGCGACCCAAGAAGAAAGCATCGGATTGAAATGAAATTTAATACACATAATGATACAGATGAGAGATTCACTTGATCTCAAAATCAAGGCAATTGAACGAATACAGGGTGTGCAAGGACACAAATACAGAGCAACTTCCATAGCGCGTTAGGCCGCCTCTAGCTGCAATACATGCCGCCACACGGTCCGGCATTGAGTTGATTAGACGCCTGATGTTGTTCTGAGGCAGATGGGCCCACAAATTTGTAACAGCCAACTCCAAATCACGCATAGAGTGACACGATGGCATTTGACGTTTTAGCTGATCCCACACATGCTCTATAGAGGATAAGTCGGGGGAACGGGCCGGCCATTGAAGAGTCTGAAAATGACGTAGGAAGTCTTGAGCAACTCTTGCTGTATGCGGACGGGCATTATCTTGCTGGTAAATTGCCCCTGGGAGACCATTTAGGAAAGGTCCTACATGGGGTCGAAGAATATCCTCAACGTAACTTTGGCTGGTTAAGTTTCCACGCATCACAAATAGATTGGACCGGCTATCATAGGATATGACCCCCAGACCATTACACCAGCTGTGCGGGCAGTGTGATGTAGAACAGTGTGGGAGGAATTGTGCCGCCCACCTGGGCGCCTCCACACCCGTACACGGTTATCATCAGTCCCTAAAACAAACCGAGACTCATCACTAAACACAACTTTTTGCCAATCTGTGACATTCCACATTGATCTGGCTTGGCATAACTGTAGACGCAGTCGCTGATCAATCCGACGATTTCTTCTTGGGTCGCTATTTTCAATGTGCCTGAGTGTACTAACGTTATCGCAAAACTACCATAGTACTTTGAAACAATAAAAGTTACAATTAAGGTTTACCGAGCTAAGCCTTGGCTTGAAATGTCGCATTTAAAATTGATTTGAACAACAATGTAACGACTTTAACAGTTGAGAAAAAAATTTAACTTTTTCAAACTTCAATCGCTTATAAGTCGCTTAAACGTGGATTTTTGAGATTCTCGTTACGCGGCGCTAGCGGAGAAACGTTCTAAAGAACGCATTTTTTTTAATCTTTCGAATGAAATCAAAATGGAGACGATATGACAATTATTTCGCTAGATAGAGTCAATTTTGTGCCCAAAAATTGAAGTTCGAATAAAAAACGAACCGACACTTTTTAGAGGGTGGGTCTAATTTTCGTCAATAGCCCGCGGGATAAGCTTCAAAATCATAAATTTTCTTGCAATTCGATAAAGAAATGAGCGAGTTTCGACCGGGTATAGGATTCGGCTTAGAGAAATAATATATGGAGATTAAAAGTAATCATTCTGAGTTTTTATCGGTTCTGACTATTAATCGGTTATCGGTAATCAGTTAATTTGCTTATCGTGCATCCCTAGTGCATAGTACGCCAATAATAGTAGTAAATTTAATTTCTTTATTAGTTTCAATTAAAAAATAGTTCTAATGTACGAATAAATTAATTTTTCTGCATGCTCACGTATAATTTACTGGTATGTTCGATGGATAACTTTTTTTAATGCCCTCGGCCAAGGCTTCACTAAATAGCGTCTTTACAGGCTGTTTCATTTGATCAAAATCCGTGGGATAAAAACGGTGGTGATTGTACAGCGACATCTATTGACTTTTATGGTAACTTACATTAAATTAAAATCAGATTACTTAACTTTTCAAATAAGATTTCAAAAATAGTTTAAAAGTGTTATAGTTAGTTTTAAAACATTTTTTTCCTCCTCAAGAGTATTCATAAGATATTTCAGGCAAATGTCAAAAAACATAAATTTCAATTTCCTGAAAAAAAAAATAAGTTTCGAAACAAAATTACATGAATATAAGCTGAGGAAGAATTTTACATCCTACTAATTAAACCAGGCTAAACTTCTTTTAATGAGATAGTATCCTCAAATCTCTACTATGAAAAATTTTGAAAACTATCTGAAAAATATCACTAGAAAGCTTCAATAAATATAGAACGCAAAGTACAGTCGAGCCCGCTTATTAGAATATCTCTTAAAGGAATATCACGCTTAATGTAAAACGTTTTCAATGTACCAAACCATTTAAATGCATTATTTTCATCCCGGATAATGGAATATCCCGCTTATTAGAATATTTTTTCGTAGAAAAATGGCTATTCCATAAGCGTGTTCGACTGTAGTTACTTTTGAAAGAAATATGTTGCCAATGGTGAATAAAGACAGTTATTTAGTGTTATACGTATTGTAACGAGTCCGTAGCACCTTCAACTTTCTTCAAATGAGCATTCCAATCTTGAGGAAGTAACTATAAATTTATTTACAAGTATGTACACTATTTACAATAAGAGCAGAAAACAATTGCTAAACATCAGCAATTAGGCAGCAAACACTACACTGTACTCTCAACAGTAATTCAGCACCACGTATCTAACGTGAACAGTAATTAAGCAATTACAAAAGCAAAACAAACATTCGCCCAAGCGAATAGCGAATAAAACGAGTCACTAGAATCAAATCTGAAAACAACTGACTGACTTGTGTTCAAGGCCAGCTATTTATACACGGAAAGAATTCCCGACAACTTTCTAGTAATATCTGGAATATTCCAAATCATTCATAACTTTAAACAATTCATTCAAGAAAACGCTAGAAATAAAAAGAAAAACACCACTCCGAGCGAAAATTTCTTCACGCTTATTAAAGTTAGGGCAAGTGTAAAAACTACAAAGTGTTACGGGGCCGGTATACAAGTGATAAAAGTGATATCTTCAGATACTTTTGCAACATGACGTCAGATAAAACCAAAACTAATGAAAATGATGCAAGGCAGGAAAAACAACAACTATTTACAAGATTTGTAACATTGCCCCCTTCCCAAGGACTGCACGTCCCGGGCAGTACAATCCCCAAGAAAGGAAGCAAGGGAAGACTTACAGATGCACACATTACATGATGACCAATCATAAACATGATAAACAATAACAATGAGAACATGAAAGAAGTAATAACATTGATAAAGTAATATTACAAACAATTAAAGGCAAAAGTTATTTACAAAATTTACAAACAAATTACCATGGTAGCTTTAGATTTACTTTACGAACTATGGCCATAGTATGGGGCTAGCCGATCATAATGGACAACCCTAGGTTTTGAATGTGATGACTTCTGGATCCTCACTACGACGTCGTTCAGCCGGTGGAGAACTGTGTAAGGTCCATCCCAATGCGACTGCAATTTGGGTGACAGACCTTTACGTCGGATGGGATTCCATAGCCATACTTTGTCACCTTCTTGAAAGTCATGACCAGTGGACCTTGTGTCGTATCGGGTCTTCATCTTCTCCGTTGCGATGTTGATTCGCTCCCGTGCGAAGTGATGAACGTCTTCCAACCGGGCCTGGAGATCCTGGACGTACTCCTCAGGCGATGAAGCG
>JAXGGA010016123.1:0-27404 GCA_038373865.1 Uloborus plumipes | reverse complement strand
TAAATAATATTTTATGATATGGAAGTGAGGCGTTTGAGAGCTTTCCATAGAAAAAGTTTCGAAATTGAAGCTCTAAATATGCATTTATAGGAACTCAAATGCATCTGACAGGGCTGGCGCTGAGGGAAAAGATGGGGATTAGGGACTCAACTACGAAAATTTTCAAAATTTTAGACCATCATAAAAATGTTGGGAGAATTAGGAAGGAGGGTCTTCTATTTAAAACATATTTCGAGGCATCTCCTGTATTTTTTCCCACTTTCCTTAGATCTTCGTGATAATATTTTGAAAGCAAAAAAACAATATAATATATGTGTATAAATAATATGTTGGAAAATAACTGACCCATTAACTGACGTAATTATAAATAATATATACAAAGTTTGAGTGTATATAAAGTATATATAAAGTAGTTTGAGTGCAAAATAATCAATATACAGGGTTATTCTAAATGATGGACCCCTTTTTAAAAATTCAGATTTATTAAAGTACAAATCCGAAATGAACAATCTTTATTGCAATGGAAAGATGAAATTTCAAATTTTTTTTCAGTGCAAAAATTTTTTCTGAAGCTGCAAAACGAGGGCGCACCAGTAGAGTTTGCACCGGATTAGATTATAATTTGATTTACTAGTGCAGCTGAAGAAAATGGCGACCGTGGACCAAAAGGTTTTCTGCGTTCTTCAGTTTGTCAAAACTGCGTCACGAATTTTAGTGCAGCGGGCATTTCGTGCCAAATTTGGAATTAAAGCCCCAACTAAGAAAAGCATAAGCCGTTATTTTAAGCAGTTTCAAAAGACTGGTAGTGTTTGTTAAAGGAAAAGCAGAGGAAGACCGCCTGTGTCACAAGAAAAAGTCATGTTTGCCGTACAGCACGCGGTGGACACATTGAACATTTATGATTATATATGAAAAAAAATTTCAAATCTCCTCTTTCCATTGATATAAAAAATGTTAATTTTCGTTGAAAACTTTAATAAATATGAATTTTTAAAAAGGGGTCCATCATTTAGAATAACCCTGTATTCTGCAGAGGTGCCTCGACATGGTCATTGCTAACTCCCCAATATTTCCTTATTCGGCAAATAATGTCTGCCAGTTTGGAAAATTTGGAAATAACAATGCAATAAATTTTTGTAAGGATGTCTAATGTCTCTTTTCGTTAAATGTTGATACTTGTGCATGCTCATATTTTATCCTGAACAAAAATTTGAAGTTTCATTCGGTAAATTAACTTCCCCCTCCCAAAAATTTTAACTTTGGGCTCCCCTATTAATTGGCAGTCCTAAATAAATATGAATTAATAAATTATTAATTTCAAAAAAAAAAAAAAAATACTGACATGATTTATAGAGAGAAAAGTTGTTTCATACATAACTTTCATATTGATCACTTTCTGTACCATGGCTTTTACTAATTTTCCTGTGCGCCATATTTTCAAGAAATGATTGTTTAAACCAAAGGTATGGAAAAGTATCAGCTTAGACCAGAAAATGAATTACCTCAACTCAAGCTTTACGTCCCCTTTTCCTCCAATTGCTTTTTTTTTTTTTTTGCTGAACTGGCATTTTGCAATCCCTTCTAGTTGAATTTTTTTCTCTATATATTTTATAGCGCTTTGGCGTTCTTGTTTTTTTTTTCTTTCTTCCTTTATTTTTTGCTTATTTATTTTTACAACGAACTGTGTATTAATGTTTTCCTCCGATATATGCGCCCTTACGAGCTTGCGCCCCTAGGCCAATACCTAGGATGGCCTATTGGGTAATCCGGGCCTGATTACGTGTGTTACATAAGGGCAAAACAGATGTCTATGAGTAAATCTGGTGTGACCCAAAGAAAGAGGTATTACAACTTCTTTTCTGGTGATCTTTGATGACTTGAAACATTCGTCAAAGGCGACAGTGTAAATAATATCGCGACTCTCTCTATTCCAGTTTGAAAAAAAAAAAAAAAAAAAAAAACACACACACACAAAGACAGCATGTAAGTACGCAAGCATATATGAGTCATTCCAACGAAAAAGGTACAAATCATGTCCAAGACTTTGGAATTTTTTAAGATCAATATTAAAAACTCCCACCCATTAAGTATATTTTTTATTGGTTCTCCATTTAATTTTGTGCCATCAAGTATCAATTGATTAGGTATAATCCATTTAGAAAGGACACAACAAAAATTATATTTGTCAGAAGAAGGAGAAAATGACTTGTCCCAGCTTCAAATTGCTAGAATTTTCAATATGATTTAAAATTAAACTGAAATGTAACAATAAAATAAGTGACACTGCAGTGCACAAAAGATGCTTCTAACACCATTTCTGCAGTTTTTTACTCAAATGAAAAAAAAAAAAAAAAATCCCCAAAAAACACTATTCTGTTTTTCTATGTTTCGAATTGTCTACTCTGTTACAAGCCTTTAGGAAATAAAATAAGCAATTGCATTCAATCTGATACATTTTTTTAAAAATATAGATAGTATAACTGCCGTGATTAGCTTGCTACATTGAATTATGTTGTCAACAACCAGGGTGAGCCTCATTCTTTTCTTATGGTAGTTAATTTGAACTGTTGAATGCCCACTCTGTTACAGTCGATTTCATGATGTATATATTATGTGTATATTATATGTAAAAATGAGAAAACACTTTTTGGTAACATTTTGACGGCAAATATATAATGTATAAATCTTATCTTGCAGAACAATTTTGGGAAAATAATTTTGCGTCGCAGAACATCACTAAGTATTCTGCTTTGGGGCTGAAGAGTAACCTTACAACTGATCAAGCAATTCAAACATAAAACTTTATTTTTCTTTTACGAACGCCAACCAAGAAACAAATTTCAAAATTTGTTAGCATAAAACACGTTATAAATGAAACTACCTTAAAACAGAAAACAAGTAGAGATTACTTGTTTTTCTTTTTGTATTTCTTTCAAATGTTCCTTTTTTCCGTATTCGGCTGTTTTCTCACCACAGTGCTCCGAAACTCACGGAGGAAGAATAAAGACTAAATTCATTAACTTGCATTTTATTTTACTTTCGATTTTATCTTCTAAAATAGGTTTAAAAATTCGAACCTTGAGTTGAATATTAAGTTTTCTCAACACACATTACGACGAAATATGTACTCAATTTGAAACTGCTTGCATTTTCTTTTTCATTGTGAATAATTGTTGAGTAAATTTTAGCATAGAGCTCAAGATCATGAAAATTCAAATTTCGGACTAAAACCCCCTTTATCCTTGTTTAAAAAAATATATAAAGCTTAAAATAAGACTGACCGGGATTAAATGTTTGCTATTTTGAATGACTTCTTGGAAATGAAAGCACGTTAAATAATGTGCCAGTCTTTCATTGTAAAAAAAAAAAAAATTCCCAAATAACGGACTAAAAGGAAAAGAGAAAAAGGATCACTAAAAATTCATGGTCTTATTTAACAAAATAAATTACTATTGTTGTACGTTTATTGTGTGCTATTGTAAGTGAATCAATTTCAGAAAAACTTTAAATCTTAAGATATTACTTCAAATTTATAGCAATAATTTATTTAAGTTTACAAAATGTACAGAGTCAGACCAAAAGAAAATATGAATAAAAACATAACGCCTTAATGTGTGAAAAAGAAGCAAACAAACACGTGTTGACTGAAAAAATTGTTGCTTTAAATTCCTTAGTTCCACCATTCATACAAAACAAAAGAAAGACACCAGAACATTTTAAATTAAGTATTTAATACACTCGTACAAACATTGTATAGTCAAGCAATGCAATGACACAGTCCGATTCCTCTCTTGTTGCTCTACTATAACAAGTAAATATTGCTACAGGAGCTTTGTAAAGGCTGCTAGGAAATATTTGACCAGGAATCTTGCACTACTGTGCCACAGACACCAACGCCATTTATTTGCATGGTGTCTCTAACTTCAGGGACAACCACAACAGATCAATACTCTCATTTGCCACAATTGGTTGTTTCAGCTATTAGCATGCAAGGAAATTCACTGTTGTGATCAATTTATGGTAAAAAGCAATTTAATGGATTTAGCTTTCCAACGGTGTATTTTAAAGAGTGTGCGTAAAAATATCATTGAAAATTTTTCAATAAAATGCGTTCGGTAATCGACAAATTTTGTTTAATATGTTGTCTTGAACAAGTCAACTACTTCAACAAACATGACGAGCATAAAGTTTTACCCCACAGATAGTTTTACAAACCCTTATATTTTTGATAAATATGTGTACCTAACAATGTTTGATTAATACACTCCTCTTAATATTCGAATTTTTATAAAATACCTTTGTAAGTGCAAGTGTAACTGTGACTCCAAGTCAAAAAGCACTTTACTTTTCCTTATAAAACATTAACATTGCTGCCTTTCTACTGAGGTTTGGTAAGACCTTATTGAGTGCGTTGTTCAGTTTTGAAATACCTTGTTACAAACTTGACTTTGAAAAGGGTTCCAAGAAGGGCTATTAGGTCAGTAATTGAATTTTTGCAAACATCTAGAAAAATATTAGAAGTTGCAATTTCTTGTTTCTTGTCATGGGGTGAATAGTTTTAAGAGGGCTCTTAAACTTTGACAGTGCTCACTGGTGTGTGTATGGGGGGGGGGGGCATTTTTTCTTTTTTTGCTCAAAAAAAAAAAAAAAACCGAAAAAAAAATCCAAAATTAAGAAGCAAGCATAGCAATATTCAAGTTAATTTTGTTATAAATCTTGGCTAAGATGTTTTAAATAGCTATTGAGACCCATAATAGTCTTAATGGGCATTGTTTCCCAATCAATTATTTTTGTGGGGAGAGGGGGACTTGAATCACTTTGAAAATTGAGCTTTTGTTCTCACAATGGTTCTGCACAATTCTGTTTTTTTTTCCTCTAAATTTAAAAAAAAAAAATATATATATAAGTCTTACTGTGTAACTATTTCTTTTAAGATGTCATGGTAGAACTTTGATTTAGGCTTTCAAGTAGATGCAAAATACTTGTGTTTTGCATTGAAAAGTGTTTTGAAAAATATGTGAACTTATTCGTCAACTTTGACATTTTAAGCATTTTGCTGAAGCTTTTCTTTTAATTTTACCTATGCTGTGCTGTAGAACCTTTGAACTCACTTTAAATCCTGGTGCAATACTGACTTAAATTAGTGTATTTTGCTTTCTTCACTTAACATTGCTTCCTTTTTAATATTCTTTATTTACGCATAAATTTGGCACTATCAAATATTCTTCAGATTAGGTTGTGAAGAAATCATAATTTTGCTATGTGGCAAATGTGAATATTTTCGACTTTCTGGTTGGCCTGCCATTTTTGCATTTTACATTTTATAAGAGTCCTATATAACAAATCTATTAAAATGCTGGGAATGACAGTCCCTTGTCCCAATCCTAATGGCTAACACTAAAGCTGTCCAAAGATATCTACAATGTTACAGCTGAAACAAGAAAAAAAAGTTTATTCATTTATAAGTTTATTGATTGTGATAAAGATGACTTTTTTTTTCAATTATAATTGAAGGGCTTGGAGGATGAAGGGGCTATGTTACATTTCAAAAAGTAAACTCCCTGGACAATGGTAAGCAATGGATGCATGTGAGCAAATAAAACTTGGTACATCAAAAAGTAGATGTCATTAGACAAATTTCAAACGCACACCAACTACAAAACCAGAAAACCAAAAGGCTGCAACAACTGCAATAATAAAACTTCGAATTTCAACTACTCGCAATTTGTTTTTGTCACAAAACCTATTCATCTCCCAAACCCTTCAATTGTAAAAGAATCGTTGATCCCATTTAATTGGAATTAAAGTAATTGATAGATAAAAAGTTATGGTGATTAATTTTTTCTTCTCGGTTGAGTGTAAAAAATGATTTCAGAGACATTGAACAGAAACTGACAAATTTGGACAGCCTGGGTGCCAACCAACAATATAGAGTACGAGCTCTGCCATCAAAAAATGTGTTCAAGGCACTGCTGAGGAGGAAGATCCTACATTTTCTTTCATTTTTTTTAATCATACATTCAAATCTGAAAGACTGGAAGAGCTTTTTGAAACAATTTCATTACCAGAGCTGACTTAATTTTTTTTTTCTCCATGGATTGGATGTGCCCACAACCAGGGCCCACATATTACACCATCATCAACCCCAGTTCGAAGAGCGGATTTTTTCTCCCCAGCGATTTCAAAGTATTCGAAAAGATATCAGATCATCTTCAAAGTGTTTTTTGTTTTTTTTTTCACAAACCTGAGGTAATTTCTTATATATTTAAATGCAATCATCAACATTTCAGGGGAAAATATTTTAAAAGTTTTTAAAAACTATTTTTGGAAATGAATTAAAAATTTGATAGAAAATAAAAGATATCAGAGCACAGATGTTTTATACATAGTGGTTCATATACAACATGACGAAATAATTTTTCATCTATTCGCTCCTGCATACTCCAGATAGCAACAAGATTTCCAATGTAGAATTTCTGCTCGGAAACAAAATGAAACATGGAACAGTTAAACATTTGGAGGCGGGACACAAAACAACACATCACAAAAACTGCATCTGTATTGATCAGAACAGCACAGTCCTAGATACAGACATCACAATTATGCAATCGGCTAGAAGCAGAAAATGTTTCTTGAACATCTAAAAATGTCTCCAATATAACTTTTTGATCAATATTTTAATCTTGTTTTATAATAGACAACAATTCCACTACCAGAATCAACTTTTCTGTTGCCATCATGTTGGTTTAGATTTTTGTTTGTGGCGGATTTAATCATTTTTTCCCCACAGCTACACACATGCATTTTAGGAAATGTTTACTTGATTTTAAAAACATATCATTGACAATTAAAAAAATAAATTTTACTTTCTCAAAACACAAGTTTATGATTTTTAATTTTGGGGCATATGTGTACTATATGATTCAACTTCTATCATTTATATTGCACAAATTAAATGAAATTTTCATTGATCAAAATGCATACATAAGAAAACTTGATGAAATAAATCAATAATTTTGTATGTTTTAATTTAAACTTTAATTTAACGACATGAAACAATTTATAAGTTAGAAAAATAATTTCAACAGATCCAAGATGTAAAAAGAGCAGATCTAATAATAATAATAATAAGATGTAAATAAATAAATATGTAAAAGCTCATAAAATTAAAACTTTTTAATTTATAATTTCATTGATTGATTTTAAAACATTGTCTTGAAATTAAAATCTAACTATTGGCTATTATGAAAATGATAAAAAATGAAAACTGCCTTTCAGAAGTCAAAATTTCACACAACCTTATATGACTTAGTAACTGTTACTTTCTTTAAGGCAGATTCAACCCAATATTTACAAATTGATAATCACAGTCTTTTTTTTTTTGCTGCTAAAATTGAACAATATTTTTAAAAAATCATAAATAAAAAAAAAAAAAAACATCCGCCACTCCACAAATGACAGCAAAGCAGTTAGACAACCTACTACACTATAAACTTTGAATGTCACGGCAGGAAAAAAGAATTGCCTGAGTTCTGTTTCATCTTTGTCAAAAAACATGGAGATGATAATGATGTAATTCTTGGTTCTACATCCCTCCTGTAATAAAATAAATAAGCTGCCCCTCTGAAAATAGTTGGTATATACACAAGGCTTGCATTACTAAAACTGCAAAATGTCACTGCTTTTAAAGTTCTAAATTACCAGCCATAAATGTTACACACTAATGACCTCTATAAAGTTAAGTACAGATGAACACCATGTCATGTAGGAATGTTGATTTCTACTAAAAGCAGCAATATTTGTAACTGGAAAAATAAAAAAATTAAAAATAAAAAAAACTTCGTATAAGGATGTATTTTTTTTTTTCACACAGAAAGCTGTAAAAAGACTTTGCCATAAAAATTACATGCTATAATTATGAAAGCCAATGGTTTAAAATTAAAAAAAAAAGTGAAGTGAAACACATGTAATACAGACACACGGGATTAACAAACAAAGACAACAGAACACAAGTGCATTTCTACTCTTTTTAGGGTCAAGAGAGAAATGTTTCAAATAAATAAAATTAACCTTTTTACAAGCTGCATTGCAAACTAATTTCTTACAAACCTAAGATTATTAGTCTCTTCTCATTCATTCCTAACCACAATCATAATCACAATGGAAAGAAATATTAAAAAATAATAAATATACAGCTGCATCACAGTGCCTCATAGAGTCTTTTTTTTCACAGTTTTTCACTAGCACTAAGAATGTTTGCTTTCAGTGTCTGTACTATCTGAGGTAGGATCATCGTGCGCTCCTCTATTTTTATTCTCTAAGCTACTACTTTCGACAGAAGTCTTTGCTAAACACACACTTTCAGAGTCGCTGTTTGTCGTAGTCTTTGAGGAGGGTGTCTGTACAACGGCGGCGGGGCTGCGTCGCCCAACGTCCCTATCACTGTCGTCCCTGTCCGGATTGTCGTACACTTCCATCTTGTCGTCCAGGTCGTCGTCGTCATCGTCGTGGTTGCCCATCAGCGACTTCAGACTCTCGTCGTCGGTCTCCTGTCCGTCGTTGAAGTGGCTCTGCGCCACAGGAAGCTTCGCAGAGGAGGTGTGGGTCTTGGACACTGGGGGAACCATCGCTGAAGAGGTGAGGATGCTCTGGACAGAAGGCGAGGTGACCGTGGCCATGGGTGAACTGAGAGTTGTACCAAGAGAGCTGGTGGTGAACAGGGGGTTGCTGCCCAGCCCAAGTCCGTTCACCAGCCCACTCTGGGTGAAGGACCCGAAAGAGGCGGGCAGGTTGGGTGGAATCGTGAAGCTTCCCAACCCGAGAGGATTGTAGAGAAGCCCCGGGGGGTACAAGAATGGCAGTGAAGACGACGGCAGAGAAGAGCTGGTGGACGTCGCGGGTGCGTTCTTCCGAGACGATCCACCGGGTTCTTTGTCGCCTCTGCTTTTGTCAGAGTCTTTCGAGTGATCTTTGGCGGAAGAGGAAGGTAGGTTGGGTGTTCCGAGAGGAGACGAGCCCTGCAGCCCGGGGAAATTGAATCCGGGGAACCCGAACAGTGGATTGGTGAGTCCCATGCCAGCAAGACCACCAAAAGGCAAGAAGATTGGAGGATTCGTAGTAGAGGTAGATGTAGCAGAAGTAGTTGTAGTTGATGCACTTGATTTTGTAGGGTCCATGAAAAACTTCATGTTGGGAAATCCAGAGAGCATTCCGGTGTTCGCGAAATTTAGTGGGTTCAACCCAGTAGTAGAAGGAAAAGACATTGTTGTAACAGGTGGAACAAGATTTTGATGAGCACTTGCCAAAAGAGATGCTGCAGTTCTGCGACCCCTCTTCTCTGAAGGAGTGACTATCCTCTTATTCATGTTATTAGGTAGATTACCCTGTAAAAAATGAAATGTCAACTGTCAAATGCTCAGAGAACATAAACATAAATGACATATTTACTACAAACAGTGCTTTTCAAAAATCTACAAGTAAGGGGAGAAAGTTATAAAAAATAGATAAAACAACAAAATACTTTCAAATTGGCAATTCATAAAATCAAACTTACTTTGATGAGCAAATATACTGATTTTCTGCAAATATAACTTTAAAAATTTGTGAAACATCTATATAACTTAAAATTTCTTGTTCTAACGCGTGCATTATAATGTTTTTAAACTGTACTATAAACATTTAATAATATGATAATGCAGAAAAAAATTGGAAACAATCATCTTCTATTCCAAAAAAAAAAAGTTTGTTGAAAGAGGTGATTACACAGTGAAGTGTTAATGCTGAATTACATTGCATAATTTTTATGAGTTATTATAAGTAAAAACTTACTAAAAACAAGCTAGTACTTTTATTTATTAAATACTGCTTTATGAATGAACACATTACTTTTGAGAGGAAAAAAAAAACTTTAAATGTATGAGGACATTTCAGATTTTTTACTTGAATTTTTCCGACAGTATCCCTTATATAACTAATTGTCAAAAAAAAAAAGAAATCCAATAATGACTTTCATACTATCTGAATTAGAGATAGAGTGTTTATTCTCTTCAAATCTGTTCGGCCATAAGCATGCATTTTTTTTCTAATGAATTAAAATCAGACATACTTTTCTGATTCAGGATAATAGTGCATGAAAAGTTAATTGTTTTTAAACTTCTCAATTAAAAAAGTATGTAATATTTGACATAACATTGACTAATATTTGAGGGGGAGGGGAGATGAAAAACTAGCAGCTAACAAAATGCTGATTGGAATCTTTTAGAGGATTTGAACATCACATTGATAGGGAGAAAAATTGATACATTGAAAAATTATACATCCCTTTGAATACAGGTTGTACTAAATGGAAAAAGTCAAATGAAATAATATATTGTAAACTGGTAAATAAAGTAATTTTCCAGTACTTCAAAAGTTCTTTGCGCATTTAGGATTCAGAACTTTTATAAAGGCAGTTAATCTATATACATAAAAGACTACTTTTGTATGCGTATGCCCGGGGTAAACTTCAAAACTACTGGACCGATTTTAACCATTTTTTCACCGTAGATAGCTGCAGTAACAGGGAGCAGGATAAGCTATAATTTATTTCTAAAAAGCTTAGTTTAAAAAAGTTATTATGGAAAATAGTAAATTTCATATAGTTTCCCCATTAAATGATTAAATTTTCAGTCCATTGTTGCAAAAATTTGTTGCCTGGTAACAACAATATTAATGGTGATCATAATGAAAATGTGAACCAAGGCTTCTCTGGAGTAAGTATGAAATTTATTGCTTTCTTAGGATTTTTAGATTCATCTGTGCCAATAATCGCTAACGAGACTAAATAAAAAGATAATTGATTTTGGCAACAGTTAGAGAACAGAAAATGTTTATAGTCAAAAAATTTCTAAGTTAGGTACATAAGATGTTTTCACCAATGTAGTCACAAGGATATAAACTAATGATGGGACTTATTTTACGTGTAATGTTTGGAAATACTTGACTCCAGTGCGATTGATTTTACAGGGTGCGACAGAGAAACTTGCTGATTTTAATTGGATGCTAATTAGCAAGGAGTGGTCAGAAAGGAGTGGGAAGAGTCTCATTTTAAAGAGAGGGTCCTGAAGTTTTGTTATCTCATAGTTTAGTTGTCGCCATGCGTTGGACAAAGGAGCAACGAGCGTTCGCCGCCGAATCTTACTTTTCAAATAATCTTTCGGTGGTCGCCACTCAACGTGCCTTCCGAACTCGGTTCAAAATTCAGCCCGTTGTTCCCATTCCTGGCTGGGAATCGACTGTTTTGTGGGTGAAAACATTCAGGGAAAGTGAGAGTGTGGCAAACAGAGGCCCAGGAGGTCAACGGATTTCCAGAACCCTAGAAAACGTCGAAAAAGTGAGGGAGTCGTTTTTGCGCTCTCCCAGGCGTTCGGCGCGTAAACACGCTGCTGCTTTGGGGATTTTTGATTGGACACTGAGACGAATTCTTCACAACGAACTCCAGTTTCATCCCTACAAACTTGCTGTGGTTCACCAGTTGAGTGATGACGTCTCCTTGAAAGGTGACGTACCGTGGCCGGCCCGCTCTTCCGATTTGACACTCTGTGACTATTTTTTATGGGGGTATCTCAAATCGATCGTTTACAACGACAAGCCCCGGACTTTGCAACGCCTGGAGAACAACATCCGGCTTGCTATCACCAACATCCCATCAGTCGATATGCTCGAAAGAGTGCAACAAATCTAGGGTACATGGGTGCATCATTAACAGGGGCCGTCATTCTTCCCGATGTAGTTTTTAAATCTAACTAATATAAAAATTCAGAATGGGTACCATATCTTATAAAAAGTAGTAAACTGATACATGATGTACTTTTCCCTTAGTTGACTTTTCAAGTCTGCAAGTTTCTCCGCCGCACCCTGTACCCAGCTTATAACATTTCTGATTTACCTAAACATTATTTGTAGCTTGCATTTGTATTTAAGGTGTGTAATACAGTTTTTTAGTTTGTCCAGTCAGAAAAAATTGCCACTGTTTACAGAAGTAGCCATTGTGTGTATAGATATGCACTTTAATGTTGAAAAATTCATGAACGAGTGTCACTAAAACACCATACCCGGTCGAAACCCGGGCAGGGCCGGGTACCCGGCTAGTATTACATAAGGCACTTCTTTAAAATGTAAAGGAACTATTTAAAGTTTTTAATATAAATAGTTATAAAACAAACAAAAACTTGTGTACTATAAAGTAAAACTAAAAACACAAGGTTAAGAAAGCACAAGTCTTAACAACAATAAGTTTAAATCTTTTTCAAGCACTGAAAAAGGAGAGCTTTGCAACGCAACAATGTAACACTTGTAGGCTATGTTTCACAAATTTGTGCTTTTTTAATTATGTGCTTTTATTTTTAGGAAAGATTAACTAAAAAAATATTTTCAGGCAATTCATGCAATTGAAAAAAAGATGCAATTCATAGAATGTACAATATTTCAGGACTCATTATGATCTGTAACACTTAAACAAAAATGGCAAGAAGTGATTGTTAAACAAGATAGTGAACTATTTACCTTTTCATCTATAAGTAACTTACAAATTTAAAATTTTAACAAGAATAACGTTTTTAGTTTTAAAAGCTGACACAGCTTAATGAACTTAAAAAATCATTCAAATATTGCTGATATAAACCTCCTGTGACACACAAGCTTATAATGTATTATTGTAACTATATTAAACACTAGAATGGAGTGAAAAATTGAAATTCCAAAAAAGAGTTGAAGAATCTATTTTACAAGGTAAAAAATAGAGCCTCAGAATGGAAAAAATAAAATGGACACTGGACAATCTACTTCAAAAACAGTGAGAGCGTCCCAATTTCAACTTTCCTAAACAAAAATACCTTTCAGAATGAAAATTAAACTATGTGCTGTGCTTTTATTACTTCACTCCTTTTTGAGTTGATAAGTTAGGGGTCAATAAAAGTTTTTGTTATAAGGTCCGCATTTTGAGTATGTCTGAGAGGGGAGGGGGGGGAAGTAAATTTTTTGCTGAATTTTTCTTTTACACAGGATGTTTCACAACTCTTAGGCAAAACCTTAAGGTGGGATATTGCACATCACGACAAGCAACATCAAATAAAAACTAAGGGTCAAAACGACTTCCGAAGGAGATACATGATGCGCCATTACAGCTTAGGGTCCAATATTTCAAATGATTATAAAAATAGAAAAATAGGTCAATTCTTTTAGTTTCCACTAAAATCATTTTGTATGTGAGTACTTTCTTGAAAATAAACGGTAAAGGTTTTAAAATTGCCGATGGAGGGCGCTTTAGACTTTGGAGCTAAAAACAGCTTTTTTTTAATTACTTTTTTTCGTATTTTATTAACAAATTTCAAAAGTTTAGACTCAAACTTAAATTTTGAGCTCAAAATCTGAACTGTTGAGAGTGATAAGGTAGTGTAATAATCAAACCAAACGCCATGATGTGTGTTATTCTGTTTTCGTGTCAAAAAAAAAAAAAATTAAATCTTACAGCTATTATAAATGCAAAAATTTGTTTGGATGGATGTGTGTATATTTGTTCCTCTGTCATGTAAAAACTACTGAATGGATTTTAATGGAAATTATGTAGCTTATACATCAGAATAATACATAGGCTATAATTTATAAAGATATTCGAAAAAGTTTGATTGGTAGCGCTTTTTTCATTCCAATTTAAGGTACATTTTTCGCATAAATCCGAAGGCTTTCAACAAATTTATTCCGTATTTAGTGCATAATCTCAACTCTCCTTGGATAGCTGGAATTGCGTGTATCATTTCTTCTTTTTGTATTTAATGTTCAAGGCTTTTCTTAAGTCAAATCAAAAAGTAATTTGTTTCAGTTTTATGGTTAATATAAAGGGTTTTACCATGATTTGTATTTAAAACATTTTGTAGTCTTAGTTGTATGTAGAATATTTATCCTTAAACAACGTGTTTTTTATTGTGCTTTGCAACATGCAAATATCATTTGTAGAATAAATTATATTCTCTTACTAGTAGATTGTTCACTGCATTAATTATTTTCGTGACTTTTGTAAAAAGTGTTTTAGCATATCGATAACATGATCGCTTGAAGAGATTGGTAACTAATAAATGGATTAGGTTCATTATTTTCCAATTTGAAGGAGCGTTAAATAAAACTTAACGGCATTTCTTAAATTTGTTGGGCACTTTCTCGGGGTACTTACAATTGGGCAGACTTAGTATCCAATCGAACAGGAATTTGCCAAATTTGTTGCAAGAAGATTTTAATAACCAATATTCTCGGCAATTTTTTCAACTGAAGCAGGTTTTTAGGCCAAAGGCTACTTAATAATACTTTACTTCTTACACAGTGTAACCAAAATAAAACGATTATTGTCTGATATTTGTCAACTGCTAAAATCTTAATCATCCCACATTTGAAAAGTTCAGTTTTTTTCCTTTTTGTCGGCCAATTCCGGATATGTATCCATTAAAAACCTTTTTAAAATTATGTCAAAACGTAAAGTTATCCACATACTAAATTAATAAAACCCTTAAACAAGACTAAAATTACCATTAATTTGCATTTTTGAACAAATAATTGTCAGCTATTCCCTATTAATTTTGAAATCATTTAGGACTATTTTTTAAACTTTTAGCCTTGTTTTATGGTCAGAAATAGTATCTCAGCATTTGATGACTATTTCTATGACAAAAATTAGTGACATAATCAGGCCCGTCATTTAGGGGGGCAGGCAATTGCCCCCTCCCTGACTTTGGGAAATCAATGTATTGGCATATAAGTGGGCGTGGTTTTTTCTACTTTTTGGAAAATTTTACATTGGGTATGCACCCTTTGCCCACCCCACTGGAAAATTTCGAAATGACGTCCCTGGACATAATAATACATTTTCATACAGTAGGGAGGGGAGCAAAATTATCCTAGGTATCTTAAACCGGAAATTTGAGGACATTTTAAATCCTCAAAGCGATGTGTTTCGAGTTCTTTCAATTCAGGGAAAAAAAACAAAAAGGTGAGTGTCAATTTTTTCTCAATATTATTACTGACCCAGTCAACGCCGGGTATTTTTGCTAGTGTGAAAATAAAATCAGATACACTTTCGTAAGTTGCATTTTTTTTTTAATCTAAAAAAAGTTTTGACCTTTATCCAGCTATCATGTCTCAAGAGATATTAGCACAAATCCTGACATGTGCATTATCTTTTGCGAGATAAAAAAAATCTTTTTTGTAGTTTCCGATTTTGGTTAGAGGTTAGATTATTATTACCCAATATTTATATCAATAAAAATGAGTGTATGCTTGTATACTTGTTCTCTATACAAATCCACAGTTTGCGTCAGATTTTCATCAAATTTGACACAGAGGTTCCTTGATACCCTAGAATTCTCATAGGCAGGGTCTTGAAAATTTAAAAAATCTAAAAATCTCAAATTCAAGTTTTTTATCAAAAAATGACCCTTTTATAGGAATCTAGCCTATTATTAGGCCTATTTTTTTAATCGACATGACCTTTTAGGTTACAAATTGATAAAATTTATGGTATTTAAATATTGGCATTTTCCAACAAAGATTAAAATTAAAACAATGAATTTTCATTTCAAGTTTCACTTATTTCATTTTAACATGAAATAAGTCAAAAACAATTAAAAATTCATGTTCTCATTTGGCACAAAATATGTATGATACAGAATTTTTTTTTCTTATCCTCCTATCAGAGGAATTATGCAAAAACATGGATTAAAAGCCTTCTACATGTTTCGCTTTTAGCTGGTGCTATTTTTCTGTGAACTTTCCGTAATAATTAAGTTCTTTTGGGAGTTTGTACCAAGAACTTTTTGTACAACCATGTGGACTGAATTCAACCAAATAAGAAGTATGTTGCAATAATAAAATGGCCTTTAAAATCAGAAAATGGCCTTTCTAGGAATATATTTGTAATCGACATGAACCTTTAGCATACAACTTGATAAAATTACGGATATTAAATTCTAATTTTTGCGAGCTTTTTTTAGTCCTCCTATTAGTGGAATTATGCAAAAATGTGGATTAAAAACCTCATACTTTTTCGCTTTTACTTGATGCTATTTTTTTTTTTTTTTTGTGAACTTTCCGTGAATCCCGAGTCAATTAAGTACTCCGGAGTGGATTTGAGGTCTCCCTGTTTCTCCCACGGACAGCTCTATGTTGCCTGCTCGAGAGTAGGTTCACCCAAAAATTTATTTATTCTTGCGCCTGAAGGTGAAACTAAGAACGTTGCTTATGAACAAGTTTTGCGTTAAATTTTTATTAGAATTTTTTGAGAAGCTAAAGTTTTATATTAATACGCACCCGGGCAACGGCTGGTATAAAGCTGGTATAATATATATATATTGGGGGAGGGGGGCACGAAATCTTTTTTTGCAACAATGAAATATCAGTACTAGCGACCACTTTTTTCTGTCACAACATTGAATCTAATGTATGAAGTGCAAGGGTAGGTTTTTTGAATATGCCCTTTTTAATTTTAGACTCGAGCTATCAACCTGTCATGCACCGATAAAAAATGAAACCAAATTTTGAAACTTTTTTGTTGGGATGGTAATTGATATTCATCGTTAAAAAAAAAAATCTATAGTTTCATAGCAACTTTAAAATGTGAAGAAATGTTCTCCGAATTTTTGTTGTTACTTAAATATGTGCCTATAACACTAGGGTTGATGAAAATAGAAATTTAGGTTTTAGTTTGTGAAGGAAAATTTTACGTATACACAATACTTTTAAACACAAGGAAGTAAAATCGACTGAGAAAAGGTTTCTGGTTTGTTTTCATAATAAATTTAACCTTCAAACAAAACTTTAATTTAATAGTTTATAAATACTGATTTTCATATGAGTTATATAGGGGAAGACAAAATACAATGAAATAAAACTCTTTTCTCCACTTTGATACAAAGTTTTGCATGCATACGAAAAAAAAGTAATGTAAATTTTAAGTATTGTATTTTCCCCATCTAAACAAATTTTTAATAGGTTTTAGATAATCTTCTCATTTCTGAACATTAGCAAGAGAAAATGACTAAGAGTTTCATTGTACTCTGTCTTCCCATCCTTTCTCACACAGAGCAACTAAAATATTTTGTACATATTTTTAGGAGATAGACTAAAATTTATCATAATATTTATGCAAAAAAGTGTAAAATCAATGATAACAAAAAGGGGGGAAGGGGAATTACATAGGGTACTAAAATTAATGCTGAAAGTTTTATGAACAATTAATACTACTTTAGTTTTATTACAGGGGTGATTGTGAGTTCATGAAAAAATACCTGAAAGTTTTGAAGAGAAGTGTGTGTTTGGGGGGGGGGGGGTGCTTTTTTCAAAAAACCAAGGCTCCTATTATTTAAGCACACCTAATTGTGTAATTATACATATTTAATAATAAATTGTCTTTCATGAACAAACAAGACACATTTCATACATTCAAATAGTTTCAAATAGTTTCTAGTTAAAAACAATAGAATGGTATCTTAACATTTTTGCTCCATGAATATTATTAGTAATTGTCTGAAAATCACCGAAAATTCGAAAAATGAAAAAAAAAAAAAAAAAAAAACACCGAAGGTGGGAAGACAAAAGCATAATTAAAAATATTTTATTTCCGGTATTTTCGACTATGAAAATACCAGAATCAATCATGAAAATACCGGAAATCCGGTAAAATACCGGAACACAATCACCCCTGCTTTATTAGATATTAGTTAATTCTAATGCTTTCACCAAACATCAATACTTTCTTATTACATTCTGAAACTCAACATTCACTACGGGTACACTTATGAAAAGACAGGCAAACCAAGAGACACAAGTGAAAAAAAAAAAGAAAGCAAAAAATATTGATTCAAATAAAAATCAGCAGACAAGCATATAACTTGCTTAACTAGCAAGTTTCACTTCAAAGACATGACAAAATCACTTCCACTTACACAAACACCAAGTATTATAAATTAGTGAAGCAATGGCAGCAAACAAAGCACTGTATGTAAAAAAAAGGAAAAAAAAGAAAGGGTAATTAAAAAAAGTGGCATGCAAAGCAAAAAAGCACCTTTTCGCGGACTAAGGGTCCCCATTTCGGATCAACGTCGAACATAGGATTTTTGTCCAACCATTCTGCGAGGTACTTCAAGGGAGGAGCTTTGCTTCCAGTGATCTGCATTAAGATGGTAGGGGAACAGAATTAGCACAAAAAGGTTGAAAATTAATGTCAGCATGTTTTCTTCTTTGACCGCTTTCTTAAATATTACTGATTACAAACATCAACTGGTCATGCTCTGACATAGGCCTTTAAAGAACTGAAATTCCTATGGCAGTTGTATTCTACTTTTCAGTCAAATAAAAATCATTTGTTCATTTCAAATAATTCTCATCAAAAGGTCGGGAACAAACAGCTTTTTGACAGCTTTAATTTTGGAGAAGCAGAAAAAAGACAATGGTCTCAACTAACCTGGATCTGCTTCATTTCTTAAGCTATTCCTACATTTAATAAGTGATTTTATTGCTCAAAAATTACTCCTGAAATGTTTTTTTAATGAAGTAAATTTTAAAGTCATTAACATAGGAAAAGGGGTTCAAATAATTTAAGAAGTAAATATCTGGACGAAAAAACATACCTGTAAAACAAAATTTCAAAGCTAAATTTTAACATCTGTGCAGGGAAAGAACCAATGCACCCAATAAAAAGCGTGCCATGAACATAGAGCAAGGGTAAAAAAATTAAGCAAAATTTCAAAGTCATTATTAAGCATTGATTAAAAAAAGGGAACCACACACCAGAGAAAGAGTGCAATTACTTGTTAATCAAAGGCATAAAGAACCAGGTTGTAAAAATAATGTAGTAAAAGTATTAAAATATATAAATGTGCAAAAACAACATTTCCAAAGTTATAAAATAATTCTGCAGCATTTGAAAATAACTTACCAAAAGGCATAATTGAAATCAATAGTGATACTGAAAAAGTACTTATTTTCGGGAAAATGAAGATATTGCTGATTTTGTGAATTGAAAGTTTAGTGAAATTTATGTAAACAGAACCAAAAGTTTTTTTAAAAATTTCATGATGCTGACAATTTTACAATTACTGCCAGCTCCTGAAAATTCTAACCTCTCTAAAATAAGCACTTTTATAGTAATAACAAAGTAGTTCTATAAATCTAAAATTACTAAAATAACTTTAAAGATTAGTATTTTTTAATTATAGATATTACATTTTATGTTATACAATAATGTGATGAAGAGATTTTTCTCCCTACGAAATCTCATAAAGGTGATCCTTGAGGATTTAAGAGAACCTTTTTGTGAATTCAAAAAAATCTGATGTGAACATCAGATTACATCCTCGCTTGCCTATTATGTATGCATACTTAATAAAAGTTATTTTAAGCCTGAAAACTAAAGTTTTCCACAATTTCATAACTTTCTTAACTGCTTACAGTAAAGTAAGAGTAATAAACTAGGAGGTCTGTGTCACTAACACTCTGCACAAAGAATGAAATCCTCGCTTGAAACCTAGAGATTGATTGAACCTTGTCTTTGAGGGGACGTTGGACATAAGGGATTTGCACCAAATGCAACAATTCAAGCTCCAACAACTAATGGTTTTTCAGTTATGTAAGATTCATGCATTCGAAATTTAAAATACAATTTGTCAAAATGAACATTTTTGTAACCAGAACATATGCATGTACATAAATATAATCAGCAAGAGGCACGATCACAGCCAACGAATCAACCCAATACCCCATCTGACTTCCCATGGCAAATTCTTACAAATATTTAGTCATATTTGAAATGGTAAATGTTTCCATTAGTAAGAGTAACCTGCTTTTGATCAAACTTGGTTCTTTGTACTCTAGTACTTTTCCTTGCGCAACACAAAACAACAAATGAGCCAATTTCTACAAATCACATAAATTATATTATTTATACATATGTTTCTTAAGGAGAACCGAATAAATTTATTTATGAATTTTATAGGAAGGAGAGATTAAGTTTGCCCCTGAGAGATACTTTGGCTCAAGTAACTTCATTGACTTTTGCAACCTGAGTAACCATTTAGGCTTACACATAGTCTCAAAGTGACCTTAAGACACCCCTAAATCCATCTTAACTTTGATTCTTAAAGTTCTGAGGATATACCGCATGTGCTTACCAAGATAAAACACACACTTTAAAAAACTGTTATCATAAATAAACGATTAACACAGCTGATTTTTGTGTTGATTTCACAAAACTTTTGATATAACTAACTTAGCCCAGTTATGAGACATAGCATGCATGAGATGATTTGCATAAGTTAATACTTTACATGTCTAATTTTGGCAACTAAAATACATTAAAATGAATGCAAAAATTAAATATATGTAAGAAGTTTGTTGCAAGAAAATTAGCTTTCACTTTCATTTCAATTTCAATTTAATAAAAAAAAATGGTGCAACAAACATTTAAACAATTGCTAATAATACAGCTAGGACAAGAATTCAAAATAATCAAACACCAAGAAAGAAAAAGTGTCCTTAGCAAGCTTACCTTTTTCCCCGTGAGCCTGTTAATAACAGAAACATTCTCTTCTCCTGTAATCTTGTCATAATCCAGCTTGGTGGGATCTAAACGAGGTCTTCTTCCTCTTTTCCTTCCTTCTGGCAACTCTAATAACTCAGTCTGAATATGGGGGAAAAGATACATTTACATTGCGAAAAGAGTTACAATTTTAATTGCGAATTTGAGTTTTACAAAACTGGATTTGCTCAGCAAAAAAGTCATGCAAAGGGTAAGCAATTAGTTAAGCCATGGTTTTTTATCAAAGCTAAATAAATAAATGTTACAAAGCTTCTTGTTTGGAGCAACAAAAGGTCTAGTGTACTAATTCCCATGCTGAAGTCTTAAAACAGATGAATAGCTTAAAACAAAATTCAGCAATGGACCTTTTAAGATTCGAGTAAATGATGAATGTGTTCAAACCCATGAAACACATAAGTTGTAACAGCTTCCGTACTTCTTCACAATAAAGGAAATTCCTACAGATTGGATTATGACTAACACCTATTATAGCAAGGTGCAGAAACAATTACAAGAAAAATTGCTTTTTTCATAAAAGGAACATATGACATTTATGTTTGCATAGCATCTTTTCTGTCACTGTACATTCCAAAAAATTTCTTTACTAACATTATATTACTCAAGAAACAACAGTTGCTGTTTTTCTAAATGAAAATCTAAAGATATCTCCTCTAAGAAGCACATATGCCAGCAACTGCATGCTTTGCTAGCACATATCCCAGCTGTAAATTAATACTGTCTAATCTTTTATCGTAAAACCTTCCTCGCATCTGCGCATGCCTGAGGTCTCTTTGGATTTCCTCAAAATAGGGGAGAAATGCAAAGTAACATTCAACAGGAAGTAAGAAGCGAAAGCACCAGCAAGTGCTATCACCCCTTTTTCAAATGGAAGCGATCGTGACTGCCAGGCGCGCAATACGCAGCTAGACTATAGTTCAATTTTTTCGCTAAAAATATTGTAGCATCCAGCCAAACTAATGTTAAAATTCAATAAGGAAGAAAAAACCCACTTACATGAGATGGAAAGGAAGACACAGGACTGAAAGCCATTGCCGCAGCTGCTGCAGCCATCAAGTTAGGATTAGCAGCCACAAGTTCAGGGTGGTCATCAATCCACTTTTTGAAATCATGATGCACTAAAGAAGGATCAAGGATAGGATTATTACCAAGGCCTGAAGAATGATCGTCTGACTTTTGACCACCTAGGAATGTAAAAAGTTCCTTTAGGTTTTATGTCACATGTATAGCAGTTAATGAAAAAAGATAATAAATGAATTAAAAAAAAAACAAGTAAAATATGACATTCTTAAACCAATGAAGAAATGCATAAAAATTATTTACAATTCAAATTTTCTCTTACTACATAAAACCAAATTTAAAAAGAGAAGAGAAACATACTTAGATTCAATCTTGCAGATCCTCCAGACATTGAAGGGTTCAAGAATGAAGAGTGTGCAGGTGTGGGAGACATGTCAAAGTTCCTGTTGAGTGATTTTCGCACTGATTCCTCGCTATACTGTAGCTGGAGAAAAAAGTGAAACAATTTAGGTGCGTAAGCGTGTACATAAAAACTATTTATATATACGAAAAAAAAAATTCTGTTAAAAAAATTACAAATTGCATTTCTCTGTTAAATAAGAATTTTTCATATTTACTAACCCTCTTCTTCCTAAGTTTAGCTTCTTCCTCTTCTAAACTTCTCCTTTCTTGATGGTGGAGAGAATGCCGCGACGTAGGAGGAGCTTGCAAGCATTCATCTTGATCAAGATCTTTATTTTTCCCCTCATTCGTTCTCTCCAGCATAGATCCTATGTCTGCAAGAGGATGGTGTTGTTCCTAAGGGGGAAATATGCATTTTAATTTTTGCAATCAGTATTTTCCATACAACTTTTTTATAGTAGAGTGAGGGTAGAGTGGTCAATTATTTATGAGCATATTATGCATTTTCTGATAATTAATTTGACACCTTAACACAATTTTAAACCAAAATATTACTTCTAGTTCCACTCATTAACTGTAGCTTTAATATATTTTTTGATTCCATTAAATCAATTAAGAGAAAATTTATTTTCTTCTGTACTTAAGTTCAGCCATGTTAATTAATCGCTTAAAAAAATTTCACAAAACAATATGGCAAGTTCAATAATTAAAAAGGTGGAGATTCTAGAATTTCATGACAGGAAATATTATTTTGGGACACTTTTTCTGAATTGATTCGGCAAATCTCTACACAAACAATGTATATAACACATGTACATTAGGGTGGGTCGAAAAAACCTTTTTTTTTCTGATCAATTTCTAATAGCACGGAAAACTTGCCCATGGGCATCCTAATAACGGGAAAAATAATAAAAAAAATAATTAATTACTTTTGTAATCGCGCAAGAGCTCTAAAGTTTAGAAAAAAAGAGAAAATTCTGTAATTTTTAACGATTAATATTTTTTTCAAAAAATATTTTTTTTAATTTCTAATAGTGCGGGAAACTTGCGCATGGGCATTATAATGACGGGAAAAATAATGAAAATAATATTTAATTAGTTTTATATAAGCGCAGGAGCTCTGAAGTTTAGAAAAAAAGAGAAAAATCTGTAGTTTTTAAAGATGATTTTTTTTTTCAAAAAAATTTTTTTTCTTATTTCTAATAGTGCGGAAAGCTTGTGCATGGGCTTCCTAATAACAGCAAAAATAATTTAAAAAATAATAAATTATTTTTGAAACCACGCAAAAAGTCTAAAATTTCGAAAAAAAAGAGAAAATTCTGTAATTTTTAAAAACATATAATCATTTTTTAATTTTTTTTTATATTTAATAGTATAAAAACTACTCTAGTAGTTATAGAAATTGGTTAAAAAAAACTTGGGTACATTGCCGTTCGTTTGAATTTGCGCAAAAACCCTAAAAACTTTTTTTTTTTTTTGGAAAAATCACATATCGCAGCTTATTGCACATTTCAGCATATTTTTTAGATTCTAAAATAATACTAAATCAAGTCCCACCCACACCCTACCCAATCAATCAACCAATTTGGGTGTGCTTACTTACACCCTTTGGATTAAATTTTTGCATTAAAGATCGTGATTTTAAGGTTGTCTTAATAAAACCCTCTCGGTTTTCATGCCCGCAAACTTTAGCAGCAGCCTTTGTAACTAGTTTTACACAACTTTCCACTGACTGAGTGCGGTAGGGAAATTTCAAGTAATCAAATTCTGGAAGGGTTTTTTCTTTCAATAGGGTCGAAATATTTTCTGTAGACATATTTGACAGAAGGGGTGGAGGTGTCAGCTTACAATTTGTCTAATCAATTAGTCAAGATAGTCAGTGGCTTCAAAGTTAATTGAAGAAAGCTTGAAAACTCTAATGTGGCCCACTACTGGCGGCTCATTTCTGGCTTTCAGTATCTTCCTGTATAGCCTAACTCTCTCTCTAACGTGCTGTCTATCATCCATTATCATCTCCAGCAGGAGATTCTCTAGATGGCAGAAGAGAGAGTCTCTCTGAATGACTGGATTGATTATTTTTTTTTATGTTGTCCGGAAAATGTCTGGTTGTTTGAATGATCTTTAATACGTGCTTCGGACCATTTTTCAGTGTTGTGCACTTTAATATTGAACAAAACAGGAGCGTAGGTCTTTACAATGTAATTTGCAAGGGTCTTCATTTCGCTTGTCGGATTTATTTGGGAAACAAAATCTTAACACCCTGTTTGCACAAGTTAACCATCTGGAATGGCTGAGGGGGCCAGGATTTTTAGCTGCTAATTCTGGATCACAGCTTCCTGTGCTGACTGCTTGAACAATGTCTAAAAGATATTTCTAATCTTTACTGAGGTCAGTTTTATTTATTGTGATGGTAACTTCAAATTGAAAAGGCACAAAATCAACAACAGGATTTTTTTCACAGTAAGTCAGTTGCTTGCCAATTGGACCACTGAATGATGCTGTCCTTGTTGATGTCCCGTCTATATGTGCTCAAACAAATGTTTATAAGGAAGCTCATTAAAGTGTAACAAACAAACCACTGCAGTGGTCATTGACACTGAACTTCAATGTTTCGTACAACACTATTTTTTTTCAACCAGTGTTTGTAGCTGTCCCATCATATTCGATAACTTCTACTGCACTCATGTCATGTGTCGGAAATGCTTGTGGCAATATCATTGCCGGTTCCTGTGTTAGGTGTAACATGACCATAAAAAATAAGACATCAAAAATAAGTATTTTTAGGGTTTTTGCGCAAATTCAAACGAACGGTAATGTACCCCAATTTTTTTAAACCAATTTCTATAACTACAAGAGTAGTTTTCATACTATTACATATTAAAAAAATATTTTAAAAAATAATTATATATTTTTAAAAATTACAGATTTCTCTCTTTTTTTTCGAAATTTTGGAGCTTTTGCGTGATTTCAAAAATAGTTAATTATTTTTAAATTATTTTTGCTATTATTAGGAAGCCCATGCACAAGTTTTCGCATTATTAGAAATAAAACATGAATATTTTTTGAAAAAAAATTCATCCCTAAAAATTACAGATTTTTCTCTTTTTTTCTAAAGTCTTGCGCTCTTGCGCTTATACAAAAGTAATTAAATATTATTTTCATTATTTTTCCCGTTATTATAATGCCCATGAGCAAGTTTTCCCCACTATTAGAAATGAAAAAAAAAAGTTTTTTGAAAAAATATTAATCGTTAAAAATTACAGAATTTTCTTTTTTTCTAAACTTTACAGCTCTTGAACGATTACAAAAGTAATTAATTATTTTTTTATTCATTTTCCCGTTATTAGGATGCCTATGGGCAAGTTTTCCGTGCTATTAGAAATTGATCAGGGAAAAAAGGCTTTTTTCGACCCACCCTAATGTACATTCTCATTATTTAGCGATCAGTATGAAAAGAGGGTTATTGATCAATAAGACCGTTGTTCGACCTGGGAAGAGAAAAAGTTATCAATGATTCCCAAGGGCCCCACCATGATTGACTGATCATTGAGTTAACGTTGAAAGGTTATGAACTAGAACCATTTGTTGGAATGCTCGGTTTTGCATGGATATTCTGTGGTAAAGGGATATTGAAAAACTCAACATTGATGGTGCTGAGGGAACATTGACTTTTTTCTTTTCCACAATTTATGTTCTTTGTTACTATTACTTTGAATGAGTCTGTGATTTTCCTTTGCCATTAGATTAGAAAAAATATCATTGAAAAGTACTAAAGTTAAATCTACTCATTGTAACTATGTTGATTAAATGTAACTATGTAGGTCACTAGTTTTGGAAGATATAGTATACAAATTCACTTATAGGCTTGCAATGCAACAGAAAATTAACAGAAGCGAGAGTATGAACTCATAGAAAACAGCATACTTTATCCTGCATAAGCTGCTGCTGTTTCCGAGCTTGAAGATTTAGAGCCAGAGCGTCAATGCGACTGCCACCTTTTTTAGATTTTGATTTGGTTGCTGCCTTCGGATGAGAGCCGCTCGGAGGAGCGGGCGTACTGTGCGACGAGGCACTCAAGTCTATGGGTGAAGAAGGCGACTCAGTTGTGCTGCCTCCCGCCATCGGCTCAACAGGCATCACAGGCTTTCCCTTGGGCTGCACGGGCGTGAAAGGAGTCGGAGGAGTTATCCCCGATTTGACTCGCAAATCCAGCGTGCCGACTGTCGGTGGAATGCGGGCGGATGAGTTTTGGTGGGCCGGAGGGGGGACGTTGGAAGAAGCTGAAGGAGCGGGTGACGGAACAGCCGGCATCGAAGGTACGGAGGGCTTCCCTCCGTCATCGACGTGCTCTTCCCACATTTTGTTGCGCATGGGTGAAGAAGAAGCTAGGAACTGTTGCACGTGTTGGAATTGCTGCTGGTGGTGGTGTTGCTGCTGTTGCATATTGTGGGATAAGAGCTGTCGCAGCTTAGCTATAAAGGAGAGAATAAAAAACAGTGTAAGTTATAAGAAATGTTATTTTCAAGGTTCATGATCAGATAACTAAAATCAGATGTACATATTATGTAGTTTTCTGATACTTATATTAATTCCAGTTTTAACAATAGCCGTACAAAATGTTGTAAATAACATCAATGCATTTTCTTTTTTGATTATAAAACATTTTTAAATGCATACAATTAACTGATAACCAGTTTTTTTTTTTTTTTTGGTAATTAAAATGTATTTTAGAAGTTTTTAGGGTGTCTAAAAACACTCTTTCAAAAATAAGGTAGAATCATTAATCTGGATTAATAGCGGATCCAGGTTGTCCAAAAAATGAAAGTACAGATTAAATAAAATTACTTATAAATTGAGCCAACATATACTGCATACAGTAAATGTCGCATATACACATTGAAAAATTACATACACACAATTGCACAAAAAATACACAAGGAATCTTGATTGCAGAACAACCAGAGCTATGGATTTAGCAATGATTTGGAGGAATTGTGTTGTGGAAAATCAAAATGCAATAAAAAAGGAAGTGCACTACTACTCACTATACAAATCCCACATGTCGAAATTTAACTTTCAAGTGTCAAACATTTTTCAGCTATGTGAAATATGCAAACAGACATTATGATGGATTTTTCAGGTTGCTAAAAATCACATGTGTATACATAGATAAATACGCAAGTGTAATGAAAACGTTTGTCAAAATTGATTAATGGGTAATTAAAATGGAACTTGTGAGTAAAATTTGAGTGAGAAATTCCTCATGAAAGTATTTTATGTTTTATAAAGTAAAGTTGAGTGCATGAAAAACAAAACTTGATAATCGTAACTTCATAACAGGATACTCGTTCAATTATTTTTAAGTTTG